>JAJIBD010027475.1:0-74938 GCA_021461705.1 Cryptotis parvus
CTATTAACATCCCACACTTGAGGAAATGCTGAACTAGGCTAAACTAATAAGGTAATTTGTCACATTTATAGCAGTTTGAAGAGGAAAGAACATTGGACTTGGAATCAAAATTCGCTACTTCTGGTCCTGGACCTGCCCACTAACTAATAAAGACCTCGGGCAGACATTTCACTCCACTAGGACCTAGACTCCATGAAAGAGTTAGAGAAAATATCTGTTCTCCCTCCTGAAAACTTAACTCCAGTGCATACTCATAGCATGTTTTCATCAACATGAGCAATCTTGGCGCTTGGGTAGAAGAAGCTCAGGAATGTTTTGCTTCGTTTCTTTTGCAACTGCAGCTTTCACCCCGAGAATTTTACTTCTTCACAGTTTTCATTTCAGTGAAGACTCAGGATTTTACATGCATTGGTGTTAAACCACAGAGAAATGCTTAAAAAGCCCTTATCAGTCTTCCTGTTTTTTTCTGCTTTCCCCCTGCAGTGTCTCCAGTAGAAAAGGGAGGCTAGTGGAGTGTCTCCCCAAGGTCCTGATGGGTTGGTATAATCTTTTCCATTGAGCATGGGGGACTTAGGGCCATAACAGTGCTGGCAAAAGCTAGTCTTGTACTATAGTGGATCAGAGTTCTTTATTCATAGGTCTAATCCAGAAAGTCACAATCCAAACATGTTCGAACTGTGAGGCTTACTTGGATGATGTAAAATAGTCAAAGATATTAGTTATTAAATATTGTCCAAAATCCTAGGAAATTAGACAAGATAAAAGGATGTCTACATCCCTTAGAGCAACCTCATAGACATTAACTCTGCTAGACTGATATTATTCCATGCATAAACCTCAGTCCAGATATTTCTCCCAACAAGGCAAATTGTAGCTCATAGGAAGAGAATTGAATACAAATTTCTGTTCTCAGAGTTTTAGATAAAAATGTAAATGAGGAACAAGATAATAATTAAACAAATCATTCACAGGAATTTTTATGGCCTGCTTAAAAATCATCAGCACAATTCAAGACACAGCAAGACATTCTGAGTCCTTAAAATAATTGATCTGCAACAAGGCAAACACTCCTTTAATCACTGTACTGGAGTTGAATCAAGGGAGCAGAGAGATGGTATCAGATAAGGCTTACCTTCTCACACTTTACTTTTTGCTCCTTGATATTGGAGGAAAGGGGAGATGAATCTAATTCTCAGGAGGCGCCACAAACTGCTCTTAACTGCCTCATAGTATGATTCATCCCCAGCATAAACATAATTTGAAACAGTGGCAACTAAAAGTACTTATAAAACAAACCAATGGGGAACAAGAAGAGGGAGGTTAAAGGATTGTTTCATATGAATTTTCACATATTCAACCACAGGTAAAGGTAAAGTGCCCATACAAATGCAAATCAAAATGGTCAAAATACTCCCTAACTTTTTAATCACTTTTGGGTTGGAATTATGATGTTCCTATTTGCAATGGTTCCAATATGGTCACATAGGGCATTGAATGTCACTTTGGTTACAGAAATCATCATTTCAGCCAAGTTCCACATAAATGTGACTGCTTTTTTTTTTTTTTTTTAAGATATAAGACCTGGCACAGCCAACCTGGGTTCAATCTCTGGCATCCCATATGACCCCCAAGCCCCACCAGGAGTAAGTCCTGAGTGCAGAGCTAGGACTAACCCCTGAGCATTGGGTGTGTTACCCCAAAAAATGTTTTAAAATCTGGGGGCGGGTGATAGTCCAGCGGGTAGGGCGTTTGCCTTGCAAATGGGTTCAATCCCTGGCATCCCATATGGTCCCCTGAGCACTGCCAGGAGTAATTCCTGAGTGCAGAGCCAGGAGAAACCCCTGAGCATTGCTGGGTATGACCCAAAAAAGCAAAAAAAAAAATGTTTTAAAGTCTAAAACCACCCAGCAGAAGAGCCTATTACAGCCCGGCTCACATGGCCACAAGCAGCCGTGTGGTTCATCAATAAATGCTGGATTTAGAGATGACTACAAGAGTATGTCACCCTACGGCAGAGCCTGGCAAGCTACCCGTGTCGTATTTGATATGCAAAATACCAGTAACAATTATAGACCTCATTCCCATGACCTGATGGAATGGTTTGAGGCTCTTTATGTTCCTGGAGCAAGCAGATGCCCTTGGGCTCTACTAGTATGAGACAGGACATATGGAGATGTTACTGGTGCCCGCCTCGAGCAAATTGATGATGAATGGGAAGACAATGATACAGTAAAGAAGAGTCTAACTTTGGCTGCTAAGGGTCTAGAGTGAAGGTTGGGAAAACTAAGTCATGTAGGAGAGTAAATCCTGGATTGTCAAGAAGAGTGATACCACCTGAAACCTCAGGAGGCAGAAGATCATACATGCACTGTTTCATTTCAACAAAGAGACAAGGAAGTCAGGAGTTACCAGTCGCTAAATTTTCCTAATGAAAAGGTGGCAGAGTCAGGATGACAACTAATAACAGTTGCCTAATTTTGTTTTCTTCCCTGCACACTTTGTGGGCGCTATCACAGGTTCTGGCCTGTACACTTGTAGAAGAGGTCAGCAGGAGGGGAAACAGCACTGGCCATCTTAACCTCTAAGATACATGGAGTGTCATTCCAGGGCAAAATAAGCAAGGCTGTTACCAGATTGATATAATTAGGGACATTTTTTATTTTAAAGCTAGAAACTCTACTCTTAATAGTTGGCTTCACCTGTTCCTACCTTTATATTTATGGTGCACAAAGGAATTGAATTCTGTGGCAAAAATACACTAAGCTCATTCTCCTCGGCTTTATGACTTTAGATTTCAAAAACACAGTCATCTCCTATATAATGCATAGATCAAGGAGAGTTTGTTTTATTTCCCCCCCATGTAGCTCTGAACTCATTGACCTCTCTGGAAAGTTTGTTGCCCTCTCCTCTATATTACTGCTGGAAGTCGTATGTGACGTTAGCTCAGAAGTCATTACCCTGATTGAGTTACTGTGAAGTCAGAATGATTGCGAGCTTGCAGTCAGACTGATCTGGGTTCAGGGCCCAAATCTACTGAAGAATCTCTGGTTCTCTAGACAGGTCAAAAATACTCTTAGCTCATTTATGACTAAGTCATGTAGCAGAGTAAACAGAGTAAATAGGAGAGTAGTAATTACTTTAATTGAAAACATGGGGATAATAAATTGTAAGAGAAGGAAGAGAGAAAGAGAGAGAGAAAGAGAAAGAGAAGAGATAAAGAACCTATCATAGAGGCAGACTAGGAGAGGGAGAGGGAATCGGGGACATTGTTGGTGGGAAATGAGCACTGGTGGAGGGATGGGTGCTGGAACACTGTATGGCCAAAACTCAAACATGAACATTTTTGTAATTGTTTATCTCATGGTGGTATAATAAAATCACTATCTTCCCGTAGATCATCGATTTGCTTGAGAGGGCACCAGTAACATCTCAATGCGTCCTGTCACATGCGGGATAGCCCAAGGGCATCTGTCCACTCCAGGAACATAAAGAGCCTCAAACCATTCCATCTAGTCATGGGAATGAGGTCTATAATTGTTACTGGTATTTGGCATGTCAAATACGACACGAGTAGCTTGCCAGGCTCTGCTGTGTGGATACATATATATGTAAACATATTTTCCAAAGTTCCCTAGAAATTCATACTTTGATATTACTGTCACAATTAGAATATTTGTCCAAGGAGCTGGAGTGATTGTACAGTGGGCAAGGCACTTACTTGCTCTGGTGTGATTGGTCCTATTTCAATCTTAGCACCCTATATAGCTTCCCTAGCCCACCTGGAGTGATCAAGGAGCACAGAGCCAGGAGTAAGTTCTAGAACTGCTTGAAGTGGTGCCAAAACAAAACAAAGAGGACAGGAGTAGTGGGTAGGACATTTATATATTTTAAAAAATTAAAAAAAAGAAAACCTGGGGATAGGAACTGGAGATATAGTACAGCAGGCAGGGTGCTTTCCTGGCACAGGGCCGATCCAGGTTCCATCTCTTGTATCCCAAATGGGCCCCTGAGCCTGCCTGGAGGGATCCATGAATAAAGAGCCAGGAATAGGCCTGAAGCATTGCCAGGTGTGGCCCCAAAACAAAAACAAACAAAAACCCCAAATAACAACCAATAAACAACTAAACAAAACCAAAAAACCAGTGGTGGTAGTCATGGGAACAATAAACTATCTGAAAGAATTGGGCACCCAGTTCCCAGCTGTTCAGGAGTGCTTAGTCTTCTCTGAAGAATTCTTCTGGAACAGCTCTCTCATAATCACTGGCTTAGGTGAAGTGTGTGTGCACAACTCCAGGATACACTTCTTTCCTCCTCTTATTCTCCTTCCTTTACCTTGCCTCTTTTTCCATATGTCACGCTTTCGATAAATGACTTGCATAACAATTCCCCTTTTCAAGGTTCTGATTCTAGACCTTAAAGCAGTGTTACAAAGATTTAATGATGAATTTGTTAGCATGCTGCCTAGCATGGGTGAAGCACTCTGAAATGGTAGTTATTATCAGGTCATTAATCACACAATTAGAATCTATAGCACAATTCCAGGCACTCTGAGATGCTTCATAAATTACATGAAGTGCAGCTACCAAGATAATGTTTTATTATATAGTGCATTTGATTGAAGAGCTTTGAGTATCCGTGGTTCTGCACTGGTATCTGTGTATATCATTTCTTTTCTACGAACATACATCTATCTCTACCCATTTCTATATATTCTCCTTTAATGACAAAGGCCAGAAAGAAATGTTTATGCATTCCTAAAGACAAAATGCCCAATGTGGAGAGAAGAAAATAAAATTCTATTCTAAGGAATATAAAAACCTTCTCAGACTTATGATCAACATAAAACAAAAGAGCAAAGAGTGCCTTTGGATATCAGTAATTATTTAGGGGAAAACCACTAAACTGTTTATAGGCTTATATTTTATAAGGAACTGCATTAATGGGATACCACTGTTTAAAATAGTTACATTTTCCTCCTCTTAAATATTGGAGTAGTAGTAATATTAAGCATATGATCTGAGGAACTCAAAGATTTAAATTTTGTATGTGCAATTCTCTCATGAATCAGGCAGAAAACTCTTGTAAAGACATAATAAATTAACCAAGATCCTCAGACTTGATTGCAGTGCCCTGGCACATAGCAGACTTTGTTGAGGAAAACTAGGGGTACCTCCTGTTGATTCCACTTTCAGAGTCATAAAAGTGAATCTATCTGCCCTCAGTCTACTGCTCGTCCATCTGCCTGATAGAAGACTAACCCTCATTTAATTCAAAGAATAAAAAGGGATGTAGTGATCTACTTACATGGGTATGGACTCATTTTTCCTTGCATAGGATGTAGAATATACATTTATCATTGTTGGTTCCAGAGAGCATTACAAACTCAAACCAGGTATGTGATAAGGTAGTTCAGCGACATGCATTTGTAGTAGAGTTCTTTTTTTTTTTCTTTTTGAGTCACACCCGGAAATGCTCAGGGGTTTCTCCTGGCTTTGCACTAAGAATCACTCCTGGCAGTGCTCGGGGGACCATATGGGATGCCGGGGATTGAACCCCGCCCGGCATGGGCCGACCGTGTGCAAGGCAAATGCCCTGCCTGCTGGGCTATCGCTCCAGCCCCTGTAGTAGAGTTTTTAACCAGAGAGAAATCTTTGTATGAGAGATAAAAATGTTCCTGTTTTTAAAGAAATTCAAGAGTTGAGCAAAAGAAGGACACTCATGATAATGGGAAGGACATGTTCTTTTTTTTTCAATATAAATTACTTTCCCTTTATTTTTTTTAAGTATTTTATTATACCACTGTGAGAGGTTAGGTAAGACAGAAAATGGAACAGGGTGCTAATAATTGTCGAGGGTACTAATGCCAACCTAGAACTGAGCATTAAATAGAGGCAAAAGGATACACATGACAACCTTTTAATGTATGTTTTTTAAAGGGCATGTTCTAAAAGCGAAATACTCTTCTGCAAGAAACTTCAGTGTTTCAGGTAAACACAATCTCAGTGACTTTAGGGTACATTTGGGAATGTTAGTTAAGCAGAAGTATTGACAGGAAAATATCAATAAATATGTTTTACGGTGACAATACATTCCAAAAGTATGGAATATGAGAGACTCACATACACGAGGCAGAGCTGCTACCAGCTCTCCTTGTGCCCAGCTGATCACGAGGCACCTGGGAGGGAAGGTGGGTTCTAGTTCTGGCTCGCTGTCCCAGCAGAGCCTCACAAGAACCAGAGGAACCCCCCATACCATGAGGGCCATCATTTTCCACATCTAAACTCCTCACTCATCAGAGCTTCACCCAGCTGAAGAGCTGATCACAAGCCTAGCTCATCAGAGACCCACATTAGAACAGTCCTTTTCAAGCCCAGCCCAGGTATGCCTGATCCAGAGACTCACATACCTGGGGCAGAGCTGATCATGAGGCGTCGGGAGGGAAGGCGGGTTCTAGCCCTGTCCTGCCATCCCAGCAGAGTCTCGCAAGAAGCCAGAGGAACCCTCACACCATGAGGGCAGCCATTTTCCACATCCGGACTCTCCACTAGAATGAGCTCCACCCAGCAGAAGAGCTAATCATAAGCCCGGCTCATGCAACCACTTTGTGGCCCTGCGGTTCATCAACAACGCATGAGATTAGAGGTGACTACAAGAGTATCCAACCTGCACGGCGGAGCCTAGCAAGCTACCCATTTCATATTTGATATGCCAAATACCAGTAACAATTATAGACCTCATTCCCATGACCTGATGGAATGGTTTGAGGCTCTTTATGTTCTTGGAGTGAGCAGATGCCCTTGGGCTACACTAGCATGTGACAGGACCTATGGAGATGTTACTGGTGCCTTCTTGAGCAAAATCGATGATCAACAGGAAGACAAGTGATACAAGTGGCAAGTGATGGAATATGGAAGCCAGATGTGTTAGTGTCCTAAGAGTGGGAGGTGATAGGGGTAGGAGGAGATGAGAAGTGTAGTTTTGCTCAGTAGGGAAGGTGAAAGCTAAGGCAAGGGTGCACTGGTGCAAGTGAAGAATGAAACTGGTATCACAAGCTGTTGGAGACTAGTTCCTTAGTTAAATAAGATATGGAAGGGCTGGAGATGACTCAAAGGCCTGGAGCTAATGATCTGCATGTGGTAGCTCTGACTTGGTCTCTGTTCCTGACTACTGAGCTGAGTTGACTTGTTTATCCCCAAGGCTATATGGAAAAGGCAGAGCACAATTCCTGGCTAGACCAATGTCTCATACCTAGGACGTAGTTAGTAAATACAAAGTTGCAGTTGGGTTCATAGGCTTATTGGTTGAATAAGAAAATCAAGGTAAAAAGGGAGGGTAAATAAGTTGACAGGGGTCATTTGTCTAAAAATTGTTATTATTGGTTATTGGCCTCTATTTATAGAGTTTCTATTTACAGAGTACTGTGTATGAAAAGAACATTGTCATATCACACGAGAAGACTTAGTTTCCCAGAGCTGATTTAAATACTGAACATGGCACAGGTGTTCACTGGGAACATCTGCCCTTGAACCCAGTGCTACACTGTTCTGAATGCTGACTTGCAGTTGAGGGTCAGGATGTATAACTTCAGGTGAAAATCACTCAAACATCCATTTAATTCCATTTTTAGGACATGAACTCTTCAAGGGAAGGGTCTGCATTGCCTTATATTCCAGGAAAAACCACAGGTCGTGGCTAAAAGTATTGTTTGAATGAATGGATATAGTACAATGGTAAGAAAAAGTTGATTATTAGACATACTTATGCATAGTGTGGTCATGAATATTAGAAACATTTAAAATGAGCTATTTTATTTTCTATTTAACACTAATCTATTGCTCAAATGTCTCACACTTCTGTGAAAAGCTCCCTGACCTTCTTCCAAAGTGATCTTTTCCTTCTGCTGAACTTTGTTAATAAATTTATCATGATAAAAAACAACAATAAAAGTTGTTCCATGAGATTCATCTTCCTCTGAAATGTGGAGATGATTACTACATTGACCTCCACTTAACATTTGCCCAGTCCTTTTTATGTGCCACACAGACACATGCATGGTCCTAAAGCAAAATAACAAACAAACAATAAAACACACACACACACACACACAAAGGTGGTGAGGACATAGTTTCTATTCTCTCAGGTTTTACAACTTACTTTCACAAACATACAAACTGATTACCGCAGTGCAAGTAGGAAGCTATCCTGAAGGCTCCATTTGCTAGGGGGCAAAGCAAAAATGAAAACCAACCCATGGGTAGACTTATCTGGGAGGTCTGAAAGAAAACTACTCAATATTATGGCTGAGAACAGAGGCTCGGTTCAAATCCCAAATGGACCATTTACCATTTGTGGGGCCTTAGGTGGTTTTACTCAAAAAACCTTCTACTTTCCTGGCAATGAAATGGGGATAATAATAATTCCAGCCTCCTGAGTTTATTCTGAAGATGCAAGTACTCAGCACATTGGGCCTCAGGAGAGGGTTAGTGGAAAAAAAGCAACTGCTGTGGAAGCCTGAGGCCATGACTTCTATCCCATGTGTGTTGAGTGAGGCCCAGCAGCTCTGCTATCTGGCACAAGTGTGAGCACCACAGTAGCCTTGGGCGAGCACTCTGCAGACTGTGTTCAGGCCCCTGGCGAGCACCATCACTAAGTGCCTGCATTCCTTGGTCATTGCAACAATGAAGAAAATGGAAGGGAGGGAAGAAAAGGATATAAATGAGGAATTCTTGACTAAACAGATATATGAGGGACAATGGAATCCAAAATATACACATGTTCTAAAGAAATGACTACTAACCACTCATTTTTTCAAGGACAACACAATTATAAAAAGGATGGGATTACCCTTTTAATCTAGAATATTGATTAAGTGAAGTCAGTTACAAGAGTGATTCTCAAAGCATGTATAAAAGCATCTGCATATAGCTGTTGTTCATTAACTGAAAGGAATGTTAATTCCTTATTTTCCAAACCCTCTTGAAAATATCCTCTGTCACAGCTACAAGCAGAATTCTACTAACAAAGTTGCCCTTGATAACCACCTAAATTTCATATGATTTCAGAAAATGCATTAAATCTCTGTTTATGAAAAATCATTCCCCATGGGTTAGGGTTCAGATCAGGTGCATAATATTTTCAAATCACTCGCTAAAAATAAAATACAGCATGACAAGCTTCTCTAATACAGTAAGTATTGAATACACTTAGAGTTAGAAAGCAAATCTAATGCAGCCCGAAGACCTGCACTTTTTCCAGCTCCCGTCAAATCTTTGCCAAACCATATGCAGGTTGGAGTCTTATGTCCTGGGAGCAATGCCGAATTCTAGGATGAGGTGTGTAATTTACCATAAAGTTTATCATGATAGAAACTAGTAAGTCAGAGTTTTCATCAAAGCCAAACTCTGTTGACATTCCTCCAGTCTCAGCCTCTGCCAAGCTGACACACTATCCCTGGATGAGCAGCTGGATCTCCAAGCCCTTCATGTCCGAATTAAATGGGCTCTTTGGCACGGGCGATGAGTTTTGAGATAAGTTTCCTGTCGGCCTCATATCTAATCACTCTCATTTGTATTAGAGACCAGGGAGCTCCCAGTATGGCATTAGCAGGGTTTGCCCTTTCTCATGCCCTGCATTGTAGCTACAGCATTGCAGCTCTCTGAATTAAGTGTTGGTTATTGACCCCTAAACTGTTGGTCTTGACTCCCTAAGATGTCATGGTAGTCATTTGCAGGACTAGAGTTTTTTTTTTAAATTGGAGTAGAATGGAAAGGTAGAATGGACTGGAATGTCTCTACAACAGGAATGAAACCAGGTTGAGCACATGCTCGGTATGTACTCTTGCATTGACTTAGCTCCAGGTCTATCAAGTGTTTTGGGATAACACCAAAACTGTATGCTTAGGGTGTATTCCTGGAGGGGCTCAGGGCCTATAGGCAGTCCTAGAGCATGAACCTGGATCCACTGTGTGTAAAGTAAGTGCTTTAGCCTCTCTGCTATCCTTCTGAACCCTCTGAAAATGTTTTGAACACTCTGCTTTGCATAAACTAACACTGAAAATCACTTAAAAGCTCTTTCAAGGGTCTGGTTCATGACATGGTTCTGATCAGTGGGACATAATCTCCTAGAAAACACTTTGGTTTTAGACCAGAAAGTTCCTAAATAATTGTTACATTTAATTTGAAACAGGCTACTTAATGTCTGCATATATTATTTTTAATTACTCCCAGATATTCTGGTTATAGAGCACAGCTTAGTGAAACACTAACAAGTTAGCAGCTGAAGTAGCAATAATACTAATGTTGCTCATGAATTCCCATCGTGGGCAGTGCTGGGTGAATAGCTTCCCTTTGCTCTCCTCCAGTACAGCTGGGGCAGCTGGAAGGTCAGGCGTGGGATCATGTTCAGACTGGAGAATTCACACATGTAGCAGAAATGGAGAGACTCAAACGATAATAGGCAGATGCAATAGAGGCTTCTTGGGCATTTCATATTGTGGCCGACCTCCTCCAGGCCCTTGTGATAGGGTGGCTTCAGAGAAACCAGACTTCTTACCCATCCATTCTGAACTCTCAAGGAAGAGCTCTGCAAGAGAAACTAAGGGAAATAGTTTCCATTGGATTCCACTCTATTACATGTGGATGGAAACATATGATATTACCTCCTAAATCACACAGTGCCTTTTCCATTGTATTGTGCTAATGGATTGGCCACTTACAGGGTCAAGAAGAAAAGCCTTTTTCGAAAGAGAAGTCGTGAAACATTATAAGGAAAACATGGACAACTGCCATGTTTGGAAAATACAAGATGTTTTAACTCTCAATTTTTTTTTCCAGATCACTAATTAAGGAATTGTCTGTTATTGGATAATAGGAAATCATTATAATTAATTTGATACAGTAATGAAGTCATAATAGCCATTGGGGGAAACTAGAACTCAGCGGTAGAGAAGTTGAGAGACTAAAGGTCTCACTCTTCCCATTAAAATTCAATGTCTTTATTCTACTAGGATTTGGGGCACATGTAACTATTTGGAAGTATTATGTCCATCCCAAAACCTACAGTCTAGCACAAACCTTTGGGACATCAAGAACTGATAATGAACAAAATTGGATACGGTTGTTTCAGCTTTATATCATAAAATGTCACTAAATTCATGACTCCCAACTTTTTGCTATACATTGGAATACTGTGGAATAGCTTTCAAAAAATTATAATGCCTAGGGATCATCCTGGGAATTAGAATTAAATCACATTTAGAAGTATTGACTTTTTGTAAAGAGTCCCAGATGATTCCAACGGGAAGCAAAATTAGGGATTTCTGACCTACATTTTTCCTAGTCTAACCTGTTTCTATTCCAGGTTTCTTCTAAGACTTGACACTCCCTCACCCTTTTTTCTCATTCTAGCTTTTGAACTAGGCACTTCAACCTGTCCCAATTACTTACCCTAGGAATTTTATTTAGTAGCTTCTTCTTCCCAAACCCAAGACCCAGCACTATAGCCAAGAGCTATCTAAACTGTGCCTTTCACACCCCATTACAGAGATGCTAACGGTGATGACACTACTCAATTTCCACATTATTATATGGATTAAAAAAGATAATGTGGAAGATATTCAATAAGCTTGCTGAAATGTTTGTTGAAACTATAAAATAATTGAAATCATTTCATAAATTTCTTTTATGACCAAAGAAATTAAGTCACATGAGTCTGGTTTCAGGTATTAAATAGATTAAATATTAATCTTTAGAACACATTTGTTTTACAGTTAACACATGGTTTTATGAATAACACTATAAAGAAACCATTCTTTAAAATATTAATATAAATATCTATGCACAAGGGAAAAATAATTGGGGAATTTTATCTCTTCTGACAAAGAATGGGGAGGCCATTAAAAATATGCCTTTCTCCCATTCACACTCTGAGTGGAGGTGAGCCACAAGAAATCCAAGTTCACAGAAAAGGGCCGTGATAAAAAATGCAGGTGCTGTGAAACATTTATAAGGGCCGACTATAAGGCAGTATGTAGGTTGGAATTTGAAATGACATTTTGGCATAAAACAGATCTCCCACAGGCAGATTTGAAACTTCCAGAAAAGTCTTAAAATGACATCTTTCAAAATGAACAATCATCAAATATGCCCAAGTCATTACCTCAAAGTACTTTGCTAATGAGACAGGCTGAAGAAATGGCTAAAAATAATTGACCTCAGTTTTACAGCTGAAAGTTGTAAAAAAAAAATCAAGAAAAACTATTGCAGAGTACGAACCTAGAATTAGACATTGGCAACTGTTTAGCATATTAAATACAAACATTAGGACGCACATCACTCAGTACAGAACACTTGCCAGTGGCTTTTTATTCCCAAACTTCAAATTGCCTTACAGATTACTTGATGCTATATTTTCTCCTGTAAGGTTTCCATTTGTACTGTGTTACAGTTTGAAAAAAGACAGTCACCCCAAGAGCTAATGAGATGTTTGTCCCAATACCTCATTAGCTCTGTGCCTAATACTATAAATTAGGCAAGACAAGCTGCATTGTTCCCATTTTGTAGATAAAGACATTGAGGTCTGGAGAGGTTAATAACTTATACATGTTTATAGTCTTCCTAAAGTAATGCCCTGTCTCAGTTAAATTCAAATCATAGTCCAGAATGTGTTTCTCAGAAATAAAATCAAGATAGGAAGCAGGCAGTGGACGTCTGTCTATTGAACACATGTGAAATATGGGACACAATGTGGATTATTATTTATGGTATATTAATGATAACAAGTGGGATATAAATTCACTGTACCTAATCATCTCAACTTTAAAATGTGCATATAGAAAGATGGAAAGAAAATACACCAAATGTTCATTTCTTTTTTATGCCTTTATTTCCCTATTTTCAATTGAAAAGAATAATTTATTAATTCAACTTTCCTATTGACTATCTCCTATATGCCAGGCGTTGTACTAGACATTGTTCTAGGGAGTGGAGGACACAGATAAAACCCCAACTCATATGCAGCATTCATTCCTGAGATAAAAAAGATATTAAGGAAAAAATCAACCCATGTTTTCATAAAAAATATTTCATATGGATGTTGATGCTATAGTGGTTGCAAAAGCAAAGGGAGAAGACGCAAATGCATCAGATGGTAACAGAGAGGGGATGATAAAATTTTAGCATGAACTCAAAGGATGCCCAAAGCTGAGAAAAAGCATTTTAGGGCAGAGGACATTGAAGGAAAGACGAAGGTAAGAAAGAGTTTCAAAAATAAAATTCTATGTTTTATTAATACCGTTCCCATATATGTGCTGTAATGGTCAATATAATTAGTGTAGGCTAAGGGAGAAAACGTGGGGCTTGGGGCTGGGTGGGAAATGAAGGTCTTTGGTTGTGGGGGTACACTGGTGGTGGGACTGGTGTTGAATGATGAATCTTTCTAACAACTGTATTAAAAACACTTTGTACTTTGTAAATCACGTGTTTAAATAAAGTTTAAAAAATCAGGAGGTGAAAGCATTGTAGAAACAAGTGGCCTGGTCACTCAGGGTCTTGGGGACTGTGTAAGTTATCTAGATTTTGTTTCAATATGAGGAGTACAGCTGATAACTATTTTTTGGCAGAAGTTTTTTGGGTAGGGGGTATTTCTCCATACCCAGTTGTGCTCAGGGCTTACACCTGGCCCTCTGTTAGGCATCGTTCTTAATGGTGTAAGGAAAACATGTGGTGCATGCTAATTGAATTGGGGTCAACTGCATGTAAGGCATGTATGTGCCTTAACCCCAATGCTATCCCTCCAGCCCTCCGATGGGTATCTTAAATCCATGTTTGGAGGTATGGGAATCTCCAGTGATCTGATCCACATGTTTCAAAAACCTCTCTGGCTGCAATGCAGGAAACAGCTTGTAGGGCACAGTAGTATCAAGGAAACCAGAGAGGAACTGATGGCTTTCATCACATTGTCCATTCCAAGCAAGATGAAGCAAAGGCTTGGTTAGAATATTGGCCTAGAGATAATGAAAAAAAAATTGATTCAAGATTTTTTTATTTTTTTTCCTTGGGTCCAAATGAGGATAATGCCATAACTGGAGAAGGAGCATGTTTGGACAAACATTAAGAGTTGTGCTGAAATGCATTAGGGGGCTGGAGCAATAGTACAGTGGGTAGGGAGTTTGCCTTGAATGCAGCCAACCCAAGTTCAGTCCCTGTCACCCATACGGTCTCCAGGCCAACACCAGGAGTACCCCCTGAGTTTCACTGGGTGTGATGCCAACCAAAAATAAAAGATGTTAAAAAAGAAGATGCATTAGACTTCTAAATATGGATACAGGGCAGTCAGTGAAGAGGTCAAAGCATAGAGATTTGGTAGATATAGGCATATAAAGGGCATTTGAAGCCACATTGCTGGCTGAGATAGTGCAGGGAGAGAAAGAATGGAAAAGAGGACTCATAAGTGAGTCCCAATGGTCTCTAATACTTAAGATCTGGAAAATGATCATGGGAGTACTGCAATTTAATAAAAGAATTAAGTAAACAATAAGATGGAAAATATTCTTGAGTCAGGGAGAAAACTCAGAAATCTGGGGATAATTCTATGTGTGCAGGAGTCCTGGGTTTAATTCCTACACTGCTGGTCTAGCCAAAAGAAATCAATGGAAACATAAATGAATGAATGGATGAATGAATGAATGAATGAATTATAATGAAATAAATAAAGATCTGGAAGAGCAGGAACCACCAACAGAGAGGGTAGCAAAGGAATGTGAGTTTCTTCTAAAGTCTAGAGGGGATTAGTCTTACATATAAACTGGTATGTCATAGATGCAAAATGCCTATTTGTAGGTGTGGCTGCAGTGCTCGGCTGAGTCAACAGGTGGCAGATAGGAGACAGGCTTGTCTACACCCAGGGCTCTGCCCCGTGGGCCCTGGATGGTTGATGGTCTGACATAGAAAAAGACTGGGCCCCCTGGGATGAACCTGGGGGAAATTGAACAATGGCGGAGCCTGGCAAGCTACCCGTGGGGTATTCAATATGCCAAAAGCAGTAACAATAATGGACCTCATTCCCAACAAATAGAGATATTACTGGTACCTGCTCAAGCAAATCGATGAACAATGGGAAGACAAGTGACAAATTACAAAGTGTCTCAAAATTTTTTTTAACATTTCCTATAATATTACAGTGAAGCAGTCTTGATGGCAAAGGCAAGGAGAATTAACTTGGATGGAAGGTCTTGGCACTGCATCTGATACCTTTGTCAGTCTGGACGTGAAAACTTAAAGGTGACTTAGGGCCAAGAGCCAGTAACCTCCAGTCCTACAGGTTTAGCAGAATGCATCTCTGTGCTGTTGTCCTCTCCTTTGACTCTCCTGTCTACCTCACTGGATCATAATCTGCTTCTGATGGCACTTGTGGGCAGCCAGTGCCATGTGGCCAGGACACCAAAGTACATGTAATAGGATGAGTAAGACAGAAGAGGAATTACATTCTTGTTTTTTGGAGCTAGACCCAGAAGGAGTTTGTGCTCCAATAAGGTTACATTCCTTATTCCCTCCAACCATCGATTGGTGATGATGAAGTGGTTATGGGCCCACATTGAAAAACTGTTGGGATGAGTAAAACTATGCATACTGCTTATGCTGGTGTCTGCCAGTTCTTTGGTACTTGGACTGAATGTCTCCAGTCAAATATTGTCTTTCCTTTTCCATCCATTGCTGGCCCCCAGGAAGACATGATTACAATCAGATTCTTGAATTTAGATTTTTGCTCCTTGTTTACCAGCTGACTTTGACACTACATCACTGTCTGTATCACTGTCTTCCCATTCATCATCGATTTGCTCGAGCGGGCACCAGTAACATCTCCATATGACCTGTCTCATGAAAATAGAGCCCAAGGGCACCTGCTTGCTCCAGGAACATAAAGAGCCTCAAACCATTCCATCAGGTCATGGGAATGAGGTCTATAATAGTTACTGGTATCTGGCATATCAAATACGACACGGGTAGCTTGCCAGGCTCTGCCGTGCGGGTAGCATACTCTTGTAGTCATCTCTAAATCCAGCATTTATTGATGAACCACGCGGCCGCAAGTGGCTGCGCGAGCCAGGCTGTGATAGGCTGGTCTGCTGGGTGGAGTTCTGACAAGGGGAAAGTCCGGATGTGGAAAATGGAGGTCCTCATGGAGTGGGGGGTCATCTGGCTTGTTGTGAGGCTCTGCTGGGGTGGCGGGACAGGGCTAGAACCTGCCATCCCTCCCGGGCGCCTCAAGAGCGGCGACTGGGCACAGTGAGAGCCAGTAGCAGCTCTGCCCCGGGTCTGTCAATAAAGTGTTTCAATAAAGTTAAAAATTAAAAAACAGTAGAATAAACACCTTTGTAATTGTATATCTCATGGTATACAATAAAATACTTATAAAAAACAGTTGAGTTGTCTAAAAAAGATTAACACTACATATGCAACCTTAAGTACCTAGGCCCTGAATATTCCCCTCTATACAGAGGGGTAGGAGGCCTGTGAAGCTGTATTTAAACACTTAGCATTGGAGTACTGTATGCAGTCAGTAAGTATTTGTTCTCATCTCTGTGATATGCAAGATGTGCCTTTGCCAACTCACTGGGGTTACCTGGAAGAGGCTTTCCAACTGTTTTTCCTGCGTAAGGGTGCCTTGCTGCCAGGATTTAAGACTGCCCACACTGAAGCTTGTATATTTCTCTTTACTTACAGAGTGTATGATCACTCTCTCCACATTTGGCCCTGGCTCACCCCCTCCAGGAAGTCTTCCTTAATTAATTGTACTCTGTCCCTTCTTATTCTCCAAACACTCGGTCTGTAGGAGTAAATTCAGATTTACAAAACAGATGAATTAGGGTTAATTACTAAGAGCACCAGAGAATTCCTGAGTATTACTTTAAATCTTGTACTCCCAAAACACAGTCCAATGAGGCACAATTGTACAAACATTTGATTAACACACAGGGCCTCTGGGACATGGCTCTTACCCAAATTAAGGTCCATATTTAGTTTGGACTCTTTAACACATACATTACATACTACCTTGCTAGTCTCCAGAGCTAGTTCTGTGTCTTATGGGTTTTGCTATGAAAGTCCCAAAGGAGTTCATTTCCCAGACCATGGGGGAGATTAAGAGGTAAGTGATCAACTGATCTGATTTGTACAAGAAAAGGTATTCATGTAAACTCTTTACATTGGCTCTGTGATGTAAAGTAAACTTTCTGGAGAGGTGATGAATTAAAAACTCTAAATAGGATCCTGGGGGGAATTGAACCAGAAGATTGTGGGGCTAACGACCATGCCATTTTTCTTAATTTATTCCTTTGTTGCTCTCCTGCTTCATTATGGTTAAACCCCACAAGGGCTGGAACAGGGAGGGCATGTGGAAGAAGTGCTTTTGTCTTGTGTGAAGAGGACAGGAAGAGGAAGAGCTCAGAGGACAGCAGTGGTTCACCTCCATTCAGAATGTGGAAGCCACTTTTAGGCCTGAAAGAGAAGGGGATATTTCTCCACCACAGCAGGGACAGAACCTCAGGGAGAGATGAGGAGGTCTCAAGAACCAGATGTCTCAAAAACTACACACACATTTGTACAGGGTAGGTCTAGGAAATCTCACATAGGAGCAAGCTAATGGTGTAGCATTCCTGTGAGTTCAAGGGCACCTGAAAGAGAGGAAGTGGGTCTGTAAATGGTACGGCAGGGGTCCCATGGACATTCAGGTTCCTCTGGGCTCCCCTGGTTTTGAGTGAGTCTTTCTTCATATTCTCCACCTTTATCCAGGTCTGCCTGCAGGCACTATCCCCACTCAGATCTTCACTGGTATCCAGTTTGCACTTGCTCTGTGTCTCTGCATCCCTCTTGACACCCTGCCTTTGCCTAAGGAATAAATTCTACTTTCTCTTGTTTTGGGGCTTGACTCTGTATTCTGTATCCACTTCTGGCTATTGACTCAAGGACTCAAGTTTGACCGTGTTCTCCTCTATTCGTTCTATGTAAGAAATAGTAAAACATTAAGAGTCTTCTTTCAATTCTTCAAGTATCTTCAGTTGTACTATATGGAAGCAGATAGATTTATTTTAGTAATGTATGGGGATAGAGAGATAGTACAAGTAGGTATGGTATTGTACTTGCCTTGCAAATGCCAGGTTCAGTTCCTGGCACTCTATATGGTACCTCAAGCCCTATCAGGTGATTCTTGAGTGCAGAGCTAGGAGTAAGTCCTCAGAATCATGGGATATGGCCCAAAATATATATTTATAGGGCTGGTGATGTGACTTAGCAAGATAGTACTTACCTTTCATGCAGAGGACATTGGTTGAATCCTTGATAACACATGCTACCACACATCCAGACATGTGCAATAATAAAAAATATATTTGAGTATATATACAGATATATATACAGCATGAGACAGGACATATGGAGGTGTTACTGGTACTCACTCAAGCAAATCGATGAGGAATGGGAAGACAGTAACAGACAGACAGACAGTGATATATACAGATATAGCTTAACAAAGAAAGAGATGGCAACATATCACTGTTCTTCAAATTAGCTTTTCTAGACCTAATTTTAATAGTATTTCATGTTTTGTAACTATCTCCCTAGAAATAGCCAATGACAGTAGGGTATATTAACACTTCATTTCCCTACATCAATATATAGAGTCAATATATCCTTTACATCATTAATATTCCATAATATTGCACAACATACTTAACCACTAGTATATTGATAAACATTGATGTTCTTTTATCATTTTAAGTAGTATTGTAATAAGTATCCATGTCCATGTTGAACTCATAAGAGACTTTTTTTTTTTCTATTGAAGATGTCAGTTCAGTCTAATAGGTCTATGTGAGCACAATTAGATTGGCTTAGAATAGAACGTCCAGGACACTGGGTATGCATACATAAAGGCTGAGTAGGTATTTGTCTACCAAATATTACAAGATAATAAAGTTTGTAGCTAGATTAAATTCTCGCTCATTATTGTTTGGCTTCTGAACTACAATTTCCTCATCTACAAAATAAAAATAATAAGCATTCAAAAAGAAAAAGATAATCAATATATGCTCTTGGCAAGAACTAGAAGCCCATGAGGTACAAAGTATTATTTTATTATTATTATAAAGTATATCCTAAATTTATAATTAGCATAAAAGGAAAAATCTAAGGCACATACCTAGGACCCCTACATGCTAGTCTCAACTGTACTTTTTTGGTGTTAGCCTGGGCTAATACTTGACTCTTCTGCACCTAAAATCTGTAATTATTGAAGATAAGGATCAGAATGAAATATTTATAGGCCCTTTTGCAGTTCCATGACTTACATGATGAGTTATTTCATGTATAGATCACTACTAGGAAGAAGTCCTCTGCCTTTTATATCTAGCAGATTATTCGCACAGAGATAGAGACAAGATTGCATGATGAAAAAAAAATCAGTCTCCCAGGCCATGTCCTTAAAAACAGTCTAGAGAAATAGTTGGCCTCTAAAGAAAGCATCTCATTCTGATCTCTCTTCCTAGTGGAAATCAGCTACTGCTCCATACAGACTAGGTTTCAAACATTCTTACTACAGTTGGAGACATAGATTTGATGGCAAGGTGCTTTTGCCTTTCATGCAGCTGATGCAATTCAGTTCCCTTAAGGAACAGAAGGGACTGCAGCAAAGCACTTTTCAAAAAAGTCAGTTCCCATTTCCTGTATTCCAAATGAGCTCCACCCACACTCTCTGACCTCTGTCAACCCAGCACACCAGCTAGTGCTGTGATCCAATTACACGCACATAAAAACTTGCCATTTGCATTCATGGCAAACTGACTGCAGTTGCCCCAGTGGGTCTCACTCAGGGCAACTTGTTGCATAGCAGAAGGCCAAGGAATCTTTACTGAGTGGTCTGTAGTTATCAATTGCATTCTTTATATCCTGAAACTGATATATTGAGAGGAGGCGCATATCTTAAATTAAGGTATTTAAGATATGAATATTCATATATAATGACCTTGGTAAATGTAGCTGAGCTGAAAGTGTGACTTATATACCATTTGCATGGGAGAAATATTTTGGACTAACTCATCCACTACCTTCATTTTTCCCTTACTCATTTACTGAGCTACCATTGCTGGTTCTAGAAAAGGAAACCAGGGATCCAATAACTTAAGTGACAATTTCAAAGTGTATGGATTTCTCCATTGAAGACCTAAGACCAGGAGCCAAACTTTCTATCTGCTGACTTCATACGCTCTTTATTATTTGCTATAATGCAACAATAATTATAAATTAAGTGACTATAATTCATTGTGCTATAGTTTTCTATGATGATATTACCAATATATATTCTTGGGCTTCTTGAGCTTTTCAGTTCTCTGAAGTTTCAACTGATAAAAAATATCTCAACTATAGATTTACCATAAATATTTCCCTTAAGTCATCTTGAATTATGGAATATTTATTTCTGTTTCATTTTTCAGGCTAGAGAAATCAAGCTACCCATTTCTGATTTTAACAAACAAAATTATTTAGCAAAGAAAAAATAAAAATACAAAACTACTGTTGTTTGGAAGATGTCTGAATAATAAGGTACAGTTTAAAACCAAGATGAGGCCTCTAAGTTGTCATCCCATCACCCCGAACACTCTATCTCTGAAATATAATGCCATTTCCTAGGAGGAAAACTGATATAATTGAAACTTGCAGAGTTTGGGAATAAATGTAATCTATCTTATTTGGTATATGTTGAATATACAGCGATTCTCCAGAGTTGAGGACAGCTTCTGCATACTCACTGTTATAATTAGAAATGTCTAATCACATCCAGAAGGTTTGTATTACAACAAAGAACATAGGCTATGGGGATAGATGAATGAAGTTTCAAAATGTGGCTCTGACATCTCACATGCCTGTGAATAAGAAGCTTAACTATTTTTCTGAGCCTTCATTTACTCTTGAATAGCATCAAGATAACAGAAACTTCTTCAAACTCTATATTGGAAGACAAAATATGAAAAAAATTGTGTGTCCAGTACAATGGACACAGAGCTGAAGTAATGCAAGTAAGGATGAAACAAATTCAGCAGGAAAGAACAGTTACCTAGGAGGGTCTTCACTGGAACCTGTGCATATGGGAAATACCAGGTATTTTTACTTATAAATGGAGAAAAGAAAAGTAGTTTTTACATGAAGTAAACTATGAAATACCTTCTGGCTCCCTATGTAGAAAGAAGTAGAAGCTCTTCACAGGCCAGGTTGAGATAAATCAAGGAAGATTTCCTAGAATAATTGAATAAAGAAATATCAGTTGAAAGGTAGGTAAATGTCAATGGGCAGAAAGAAATGTGGTAGTAGTTTAAGAAGGAGCATCCTTGGTTACAAAGTTCAGAGGTACAAGAGAACTGCCTGGAGCAGACAGCAAAGCACTGAGAAGGGAGGCAGGACGAAGAAAAATGAAGGCGCTTCCTTCTACCTGGCAGAAGGTCATCATTGTCAATCTAAGGAATATGTTTTCATTATTTAATAAGGAAAAAATGGTCTGAGGAAGAGTAATCTCAAAGTTGAGCAGGATTGATGAGGCTGGAGGCATTGGAATGCTCTCAGTGAGACTCAGGTTACTAAAACCGGGAAGAGAGCGGGTGGAGTTTATACACTGCAACAGCTGCTTGAAAATAGATAGATAGATGGATGGATGGATGGATGGATGGATGGATGGATGGATGGATGGATGGATGGATGGATGGATGGATGGATGGATGGATGGATAGATAGATAGATAGATAGATAGATAGATAGATAGATAGATAGATAGATAGATAGATAGATAGATAGATAGATAGATAGATAGATAGATAGATAGATAGATTAAAATAGACTCTAGGGTGTTGGAAAGTAAATTAATATTTAAATACTAAGACAGGGGTTTTGACTCATCTTTGGCACAGTGGGTGCACCAATTTACCTCTTCAGGATAAAGAAAACTAAGTATATTGTCATAATAAACAGATAACCTTGAAATCCAGATGATTACCACCAATGCCTTCTTGTGGTACCTTGACCATTCTATGCTTTAAACTGTCTGCATGAGGTTACCATCTACCTTTGTCCCTGGACTTTGCTTGGAGAAATTGGAATTCTAAATGCATAACTCACTGGTATCAATACTTTGGCAGTGGGTGTATCCATAACTGGGTGCTGTCTATCCATCTCCAGAACATGGCACCGACCCAAAACTGAAGCTCGATACTGATACAACAATGGTTTGCCCCACCCCTCTCCTCCCTGGTGACCCTTAGTTTACCTTCCATTTCCAGGACTTTAACAACTCTAGGTACAGAATCAGATAGTCTTGGTCTTCTTGTGACCAGCAGACCTCACTAGCATAAAGTTCTCAAATTTTATCCATGTCATCACTCGTATTATACGTCCCTTCCCTTTTAGAGCTGAATCACAAATAGTCCACCCTGTGTATATTTTGTTTAATCATGTATTCATCAAAGGGCGCTGGTCTTTTCCACTTTCTGGCTACTGGGAATAATACTGCTATAAACATAGGTATAAAGAATGAAATTTTTGTATCATGTTTTTTCTGTGACTCCAAATCAAATGGGCTGATCTCTAAGGGATGTAAAATGACTAAAGATGTTTTACCCATTACAAGATGCAAATAGAATCTCAGAATCCAGTCTGCTCCTATCCAGTAAAAGTCAACTCAAAAGAAGGGGGAGAGGAAAAGATGGAGGAAAAGAGAAGAATTAGGTGGAAAGAGGGAGGTGATTTCCACAGTTGACACACACAAAAACAAACACACACAGGCACACATGCTGACTGATTTGACTTTCCCATCACACTGGTAAGTCCCAGACCAAACCTCACCTTAAATAATTTCTCTTTCTTCTCCCATGCTCCTCTCTCCTGTAAATTTCTGCCATTGACTTCAAGAACTCACAAACTTCAACTTATTTCTCTTTCAATAGGGCAACATATTCTTTACTAGTTGCATGTATGTGTGTGTGTGTGTGTGTGTGTGTGTGTCTGTCTGTCTGTCTGCTGGAAGGATTAACTATCTATTGTCAACTCAAAAGACACTATAAATCACAGAGATTTCAGTTCTTCACCAGAAGTTTTCTCTCTTCTGTGTTTTAATTATAATTCAATTAAAATCCATAATCGAAAAGAGATGAGAAGTGTAAAGAGTGTTCCCTTTTCAATTCCATTTCTAAACCTAGAGGCAAGGAGTGTCAGATTGTTAAAATTGTTATATTCAAATCACTTTCAGATTCTATTGAAGTTTTGGGTGTTCTATTTGGACTCAACATAGTCAGTAAAAATATTAAGCCTTTATAACACCAAAAAGTGCTAGCGTGCAGCTACAGCAATACTTCAGCCACAGGCGACATTTACAGAATCCCTAGCTACACAATCACATTAACATTTAATGCACCCAAGTTCAGCTAAAATATATTTCCTCTTTTCTGCATCTGCTTCCTAAAGCGAAAAAAAATCACCAATGGAACTAGAGGATTCCATTTGGATCCTCTGATGAGCCCCCATAGAATAGGGAGTGCTTCAAACTTCCTGTCTGGTTCAGACGACTCTTGGAGGTAAACACAGTCTGTACATGTGGGCAGAGTCTTTCATCATTTACCCCTTTATAGGTCAGTGTGAGTCAAAGACACAGGAGAGTTCCAGAGAAATTCATTACTGCCACTCATTCTGGTTTTCTGTCTCAATATAATTAAGCTTGGCTAATTGTCTATCATGATTAAAATCATGCCAATAACAACCTTGTTCTCGAGTTTGGCTCTGCTCCAAACTTGTTAATCGCTCTTGTTTGAGAGTAGGTCATTCTGTAGCTCGCGTCAGCTGTGAAATTCCTTATAAATAATGTGCTTAGATAATAAGATCATCCTTGGGTGACCAGGAACCGTCAACATGGATGGCACAAGCTGTGGCTAATGTATGGGATAACTGAATTACAATTTGAGCTGTTCTCAATAGACTGGAACAACTGAGCTGATTTTCAACATGGTGCTATTTCTCCAGGAAAAGAGATGCAAAGTCCTGAATGTAGGTACAAGCAAGAATTGCATCAAGATGAAATGGCAGGGAGGTCACCAGATTGGCTTACACAATCTTGTGTGCCCACTGTTCAACATGAGTTGATATGGCTTCTACCAGCACAAAATTACCTGACTAATTGAAATTCAACATCACACCCAAGCCTAGGAGGCATCTATTCTGAGGGACGTCCTTATTTTATGCACCTCTAAAAACAAAAGATGTTGCCATTAAAAGTACGGCAATATTTGATCCATTAAAATGTGTATTTTACATGTAGTGCAAAATATCTTGAATACAGGTGCAGCTTATATCATGTTGCTGTGTTCCTGAGATTTCCTGAGTACAATACTTATGAAGCTGAATTGTTGCAGGATCTATTTGAAGATTCTTTCCCTGTCAGCCCACATCTGCACACGCAGTTACTCCATGTGCATCACCGAGCACAGGCACCAGTAGTGTGAATTCTGACCATGTGCATAAGCAGAGGCAACGACCATGGCTGCCTGCTGCCCACCGAGATTAGGGATGTCAGTACCTTTACAAGGCAGCCTCATTTCCCAGATACTAGAATAGGAAATAGATATGCATGTTAGGCTTTATGCAATAAGATAGAGATAGAGTCCAAAGGGAGGGAGTTGCAAATCCTGCTCTCTCCAGGATAGGTGATTTCCACATGTTAGGTTTGAAGCTATGCACCAAACACTGTCTTCTTCACTAGGCTTCCCTGAGATGAGAGTGTCCTCATTGAATTTCCTATTGGATAGGGCACTACATGACTAGCTTCCAGGGTGAAATATCATCCCCCTGCCCAATTTTGGCTTTAGAAATGGGATCATCTTCAAAACCAAAGGAGACTGTTTTTCTGTCATTAAGCAATGCAAGTGGAACCTAACTTGTTACTTAAGAGTGGACCATGAGAATTAATGACAGATAATTATTGTGCCACACTCAGTTTTCTCCCTTTAGCAGCTTGGAAATATTACAATGGTGCTGATATTCCCCTAATCCCACTGAAATACAAACATGGTGTTTTTCTTAAGGAAATCTCTTTTACATCGCAACACCACTGCACCTGGATTTCAAATAGTTCCTCCTCTTCCATCCCCTTTCCACACACTCACACCCATACAGACTGAGTCCTAATGAGGAGTTTTCATTTCTTGGTGGCAGCTGGGTCTGCATGCAGAACGAGTGCTGCCATTTAACTCACAGAGGAACTGGAGATTCTCTCTGGGTTTTGGGTAAATCTTCTCTGGAGGCTGCTGTGAGGCTGAAAGCACATGCTATGGCCCCTGCAGCAATGCTGGCCCAGATATCCATGCTCTGTGAGCCTTAGGCACTGGGTCTGCAGCATAGTCTAATCTACAAAGAGTTTCCCAAATACTCCATCTTTACGTTGCCTGTGCGGGGCTGAGCTGATGACAGAAGCGAGGGACCACTCCTGGAGTGTCTCCAGATGGTAGGGGTGCTGGGGATTGAACTCGGGTCAGCGTCTCTCCGGCCCCCCAACATGCTTGTTAAAATGAGATTGGAAGAAGTCGGACACATTGCAGGACTCACCCCTCCACCTCACCCCCGGGCCAAGATGGGTTAATCTGGCAGACAATTTAAAATCAAAGAATCTGCATCTGTACATGTAAGAGAAGCAAAACGTCAGATGATATCAGGAAAAGGTTTGAATTTCCAAATTCTCTTATCCAGTCACAGGGCCTCCATTTTCCACATCCGGACTTCCCTCTCGCCAGAACTCCACCCAGCAGACCAGCCTACCACAGTCCGGCTTCAATAAATGCTGGATTAGAGATGACTACAAGAATATGCTACCCGCACGTCAGAGCCTGGCAAGCTACCCGTGTTGTATTTGATATGCCAAATACCAGTAACAATTTTAGACCTCATTCCCACGAGCTCATGGAATGGTTTGAGGCTCTTCATGTTCCTGAAGCAAGCAGATGCCCTTGGGCTCTACTAGCATGAGACAGGACATATGGAGATGTTACTGGTGCCCGCTTGAGCCAATCGATGATGAACGGGAAGAAAGTGACAGTGATACGTTGACTTACCAAACCACAGAGGAGACTCTCTACTGAGATTTTTTCAAACACTAAAATTGACTTGGAAAGAAAAAGTAGGTTGCACAAAGTCACAGTGGCAGACTAAGACCTTCTCCCAGTCCTACTTATCAAATGATGTTCATGGAAATAATCAGAACCAAACAGGAAGGGAATCCAGATGGAAGGACAATGGCAGAGTCTAATTCCAAACTCTCATGGGTTACTCAAGGGAAACTGAGGAACTGAGCGATAACAGACGTGCTTTCAGTATTGCTCAGTCGCTGGCAACAGAACTGTGATACTAGGTGGATATGTTTTTTTTTTTTCTTTTTTGGGCCACACCCGGCAATGCTCAGGGGTTACTCCTGGCTCTGCACTCAGGAATCACTCCTGGCAGTGCTCAGGGGACCATATGGGATGCCGGGGATCGAACCCAGGCCGGCATGGGCCGGCCGCAGTGCAAGCAACGCCCTACCCACTGGGCTATCGCTCCGGCCCGGATATGTTTTTTTTTAACACTGAAGTTCAGTCTAGGGAACTGGTCCTCAAATGGGAACACTTTTTTACTACCACAAATTCTGCCATTTCCTGTCTTATTTTGTTTTTTGTTGATTGCTTGAGTGACAGGGGTGATCTGCTAAGACATACTTAAGAGATCTTGGCAATTCTCAGCTAACTGGGAATAGAGTCTAATGTTCAGGCCTGAAGATGCGAAGCTGCTCAGTACTGGGATTACCCTGATTTCCTGTCCTTGTCTGGGGACTTCTAGGTTGCAGCAGTAATGTTTAGAGGGCCACATAGGGTTGGGTGTCAAACCAGGATAGAGCACCTTTAAGGCATATGCTTTAACATCTGTGCTATCTCCTCAAGTCTTCAAATTTCATATTGTACAGACAAACCTTTCCTGTCATTCCTCATTGACCTTTGAGAACCCCTCAACCTTGATTCTCTAATTGACACCCCTCATTCGCTAATGCACCTCTCTTCCCTTGTTCTGAAAAATCTCTTCTCTAGATTCTTTCCATATTGGCTTTCTCATTGAGCCCCAATTTCTGGTCAAGGATCACCTCCTCAATGAGTGCTCTTCCATGTAAGATAGCCTCTTAGATTCCCCAAATAAAGAGTGCTGATCTACCACTAGCTAATGTTTTTCATTTTCATGCTAAGTAGCTTTAAAAATTAAATGCATTATTTACTGATATTATGTATTTATTTTATTGTTCTCATTATTATTTTCTTTCTTCAGTGCTAGGAATGGAATGAGGGACTCACATATACCAGGAAAATGCTCTGCCTCTGTGCCCTTGATGATGCCAGGTCTCGTCCACTGTGACATAGGTCACAGGTGGGTAGTGGCTCTTCCCATTTTACTCATCACCAGGTCACCCTTGAAAGAATCCTTGGTATGCAGCAAGTAGTCAAGCAAAACACTTCACTGTCAGCTCTGTTTCAAGCATGAAAGACAACGTTTTGAACCAAGGGGACATTCCCTTTGACACACAAGCAGTTTCTGGTCTCACAATGGGTATAGACATTGATGAAACGATCACAGAAGTATAGGGTATATCATGCCATCAGGAGACAAAGCAGTTTGAGATGTCAACAGGAGTTCCTTAGGAAGGCAGGACTCTATGTACATAGCTGATGGGTCAGAGGAGACTGCAAATTCAGTGAAGAAGGTTAAGGATGAATTTTCCAATGGAAACTGTATAAACAAAATTGCCCATCATTTTGTGGCAAGAGTAGTTTATCAGCGAGGGCAGATATCAGGGTCGAGAGAAGATATAGGGTCTCTGAAACATGCTAAAAATTTCCCCTTGATCTCATGGGTTCTGGGGTGGTAATTTTAAGTCAAGAAGTAGCATGTTCAGCTTGGTATTTTTAAATAATTGGTTTGATGGCTTAGAGAATGAAGCTAAAGTGCAAGGGAAGAATAAGAAATAGCCAATGAAGGACAGTGCAATAGGCCTAGGGAAGAGGTGAAGGTGGAGACCATAAAGGAAATGGAAATGGTGGGAGCAAGATGTCAGGGTTCATCTTTATGGGGTTTGGAAAGGAATCAAGATTGGGAAAAGGAATTCTCTACAAGCACTCCTTTCTTTTAACTTGTGAAATTGCATTGAAGATAGTGACAGAGATGATGAAGCCTGGAAGAATACAAGGTCATGAAAACTATTTTGTACATTCTGAATTTGAGATGCTTTGCAGCACCTAAGTACACAATTAAATGGCAAGGAATATAGATATGTTACTTGGTAGAGCTGTGTACTGCCTATATGTCTGGGCACGTGGAGATGGCATTGAATATCCTGTATGTAAATATCACACAGTTTGAGAAAAGGTCCACACTACCACTTTCAGACCAACCATCATTTAACAACCTGGTAGAACATGAGGGACTTGAAAGTCACATGAGTGTGTAGGATGGATGAAATAAACAGGATAAACGGGTCAAAAAGAGGCTGTGAGCAGAGATGTGTCATGGAGAAAGGTGCCATTAGCATGTTTCAGGTAGTTGTCACCAACATGAAGATGGGAAGGTCTCAAAGCTGACATCTCAGAGCTTGTTTAAAGGAGTTGATTTGACTAAAGAGCTGAGACATTTCTCCTCTGTAGAAATGGGAGGAAAGAGGCCAGAGGTGCAGATGGCAGAGATCTGTGTGTTTCAGTGGGATCCTGATTTCATGGACTTACTTTCTCATGAGAAGTAGCAGGTGCTCAGCTGCCAAGAGTCAGATAGGGAAGGAGGTAGAGAGTGAAGACCAGGGAGTCAGCTGGAAGTATTTATAGTCCAGAGTGGCAGGAATTTGAACAGTGAGACTGAGCGGGTTGAAGATTTTGAAACTGGTAATCAAGCCAAGTCTGCTCCCAGAAGAAACCCTCTAGTCACCTGCATAGGCAGAAATACTGAGTCAATAATAGTTGGAAATGGTAACAGACTAAGACTGAGTATTGATAGTAGGTAAAGGAATGTAGATGATAACCCTTCGGTATCTGTATTGCAACCCACAATCAGAGATAGAGCCAGAGAGAGACAGAGAGATACAGAGACAGAGAGAGACAGTGAGAGAGAGAGAGAGAGAGAGAGAGAGAGAGAGAGAGGGAGGAAAACTGCCTGCCATAGAGGCAGGTTTGGGAAGGGGCTTGGGAGGGACACTGGAATCATTGGTCCTGGAAATGATTAAAAAAAGATTTTTTTTAATTGAATCGACCTGAGTCAAACAAAGGTGTGGGGGAAGGGGAGAAGTTATCCACTGCATGTGATTGAAAAGTGAGAAATAAGGGGTGGGATTGTGGCCAGTGTATCTGAGCCATTATGATGAATGAAGAATATTTTCTCAGTATGTTTACTGGTCAACTAGAATGATTTTCTCTCATTCATTTTCAGTTCTGAATAATTTATAAAGAGTTATTTACAGGGGCCATTTCAGCAATAATTAGGGTTTGGGGCCATTTTCCTGCTGGTACAGGCCTAAGAATTTAGAGTGTGGGCCGGGAATACATTGAGGTGCCTCGGAGATACCAAGGTCACACCCAACAGATCTGGGGATCCTTGCCATGTCTAAAGGAGGACTTTGCACATACATGCATGTGTTCTACCATTTGACTTATTGTTTTGGCCCTATTTTGAAAACAATTTCAGGCAAAGTCAACGCTTATCATGGTCAATGTTTGGTTCATGTCCACTTTTCATACTAAACTGGGAGCTACTTTATAGGAAAGGACCATAACTGATTCATTTATGCCTGCCAATGACTATGTTGGTTTTTTTTCAATTTGCGGAGGGTTGATAAATGGTAAATAAATAAATTATATGAGTTGATATATGTGGAAAACATTTAGATGAGGCAATTACCAGTAAGATATTCATTTGCTAATCATAAAAATAATAATCACTACCATTCATTGGAAAGATTTATATAGTTTTCTGTTTAAAATGGAATAAGCAGAAGAAGGAAAAGTCAGACCGAGTCCTAATTGAGAGACATGGTCAGTATTTATTCTTGCTAGAGGGGTGTTATTTCTCCCCTTTGTTGAGAAATGAGAAAAAGAGGAATGAACCAGCCTAGATCACTTTAAAATTCTTCATTAGCATCCCTACTGAATAAATTTCAATGGCAGGAGCTTTAACACAGCTTTCAGTGTATCTGATGTACAGAAAATGAGGCCTGCCAATCTTGCAACATGTCTCGAGATGAAGAAGGTCAACATATCAGAAAATAAAATCAGGAGCAGAAATTTCAAAGAAATTCATCCCAAGAGTTCTTCTCAATGAATGCAGCCCAAGATTGAAGAATTCAATTACATGAAAAAGAGGTCTTTTTTTTCATCCATGCCCTGCTATTAGTTTTTTTGTCATTGCTAACATGAAGGCATATTGTTAGCCATCAGGAGATCTCAACAAATTCATACATTCAAATCACAAGGGATTTGTTTGGTAGATGGATCTGAAATCGGGTCTGCCTCCAACTCCTCACCCAAGATTTCATTTATGCCAAGAACATTATCCTTAATCAGAAACATCCAACTTGCTGCCATGGAGACACTTTTATACTATTAGAATATTGTCTTTTCTCATGGAATATTACAATGAACATTTTAATTTGTGATTGACCAGTTGAATTCCATATGTCTGAGAAGACAGAATGGTGCAGGTTTATCTAAGTGTAAAAGTTCTTCTATTAAAAACCTTAAAAGTGCATCTCAGGGGCCAGAGAAAGGGCAAACCTTCCCAGTCAAGGTAAGGACCACTTGATTTCCCCTATGTCATATAAGTCATGCTCCTCAAACCTGGCTGGAGAGACACTTATAACTGTATATGGTATTTTTCACAATAAATCAAATTTTTCACAATAAATCAAATTCGAGTCAAAGGAAATAATAGCTTCTTATAGAATTTCTTTTTTTTTGGTTCTAGGATTTGAACCTAAATCACATATATGGTAATTTTTGAGACTGAGTCATATCCCTCGTCCATAAATACTTTTTATATTCTAAAGTATAAAGCTAATTTATAAAAATGTTCATTGAAGCATATCATAAAGTAATCACTTCAAGTAGGTGACTAGTCATAAAGCCCTGACCGTCAGAACCACAACCCAGTGTGACTCATACTGCTGCTGTATAGGGCTACAATCTGTCTTCCTTTCCCTTGATGGTGGACTGCCTGGGACTTGCCTTAGAATGGTATTGAGAATGGTGCTTTTCTAATTTTAGAACCTAGACAACAAGAGGCCTTGGAACTTTCTGACCTTATTGGCATGTTCACCATAAGACCCCTATGCAATAAAGTCGGTCTATATTACTATTGAAATAACACTGGTTTCAGGGGCATGCGATCTGCATGCATGGGGCCTACTTTGATCCATTGGCACTGCATAGTCCCTTAAGCAGTGCCAGGTATAGGCATCAAGACCCAGATCACTGTCAGGTGTGACCCTAGTGACTCCCAGCACTGTAGAGCCCAAGGAACACCACATCCTCAGGCCTCTCGCAGTGGACCTTCTGGCATGGTTATTCACATATCACTGGGAGTTTCTCTGGGACCTCTTGAGGACTACTTTTGAGCCCTACAGCTCCAGAAAGCAAGAAAGTCTTACTTTCTGGTAGATGGAAGGTGCTGAGGAGAACAGAGACGCCCAGTGCTCAGCTATCATCTACTGCTTGTGAACATGTGAACATGTGCATGTGAACATATATGGCCAACTCAGCTGAACACCCAACTAAAAAGCACTGATTGAGTGAGCCCTGAGTAAACCAGTAGAACCATCCAACCACCCAACGGAAGCAGGATAAATAAGAAAGAAATGTTTGCTGGGGCTAGAATGCAAAGATTATGGCATTTGTGTTACATGTAATCCACCCTAGTTTGAATTCTTGGCAGCACATATAGTCCATGAATACTGCCAGGAGTGATCCCTTAGCACAGAGCCAGAAGAAAGGCCTGAGTGCCACTGGGTGTGGCCCCCATAGAAATAAACACAAACAAAAAAATGTTTGTTGAATCCTGGTTAAATATTTCAGTGTTTAAATAGCTACACAGCAGAAAATAACTGTTATATCAATAAGGAGAAAACAATCTGAAAGCCACACAGAATCCTTAAGAAAATTATGCTGTATTTGCACAATGGACCAGAATACAGATATTGCAGATGAAGTCCGCAGAGTTTGGGTACCATAAGTTTGCCTTATGTTACGATGGTTAGTAAAAAGTAGTATGAAAAGTGTATAAATATAAAATAGGCCCTCACTAAGTCATAGAAAAAAGCAGTAGAGATCAATGACAAACACATTGTAAAAACTGCTTGATTGGTGACATGGTTTAACTTGTTTTGATCCTTTCTCCCAGTTTGCTTTTTATATGTACAGCTTAGTCTCCTCGTTTACTCAAACCAATAGCCATAAGTCTTTTTTAAAAAATAATTTTATTATTCACCATGAGATATACAATTACAAGGATGTTCATGCTTGGGTTTCAGTCATACAGTGTTGTAGCACCCATCCCTCCACCAGTGCCCATTTCCTACCACCAATGTCCCCAATTCCCTCCCGTTCCCCTAGACTGCCTCTATGGCAGGCACTTTGCGTCTTTTCTGTCTTTTCTGTCTGTCTGTTTGTCTGTCTGTTTGTCTGTCTGTCTGTCTGTCTGTCTGTCTGTCTGTCTGTCTGTCTGTCTTCCTTCTCTTACACATTGTAACTTACAATACATACATTTAGACATTATCATGTATATCCCTTTTCCTATATCCAAAGCTCAGTTCTAGGCCAGTATTATCATTTCCAGTGATTATTAGCACACTGTTCCCTTCTCTGTCTTACCTAACCCCTGACTCTCACACTCTTGTGGTTGATTCCATCCACTGTCAAGACCTCCTGATCCATGTTTTGCATAATAGCCATAATTCTTTTTAAAAACATTAACCCACATTGAAGGAGGAAAATTTTCTACTTTTGAAACTAAATTTGATTAAGTGATTAACTTATTTTGGGACTTTGAAATAGTGGTCAGAGGGCTCTGCACCCCTCCCCCAAGCTGGACATGACCAACTGGTTTGTGTGATCTACTGTTCAGATCCCAGATGTAGTGTGGGGGCTTTCTGGGTCACCCTAATAGCACTTGATGGGCAGGCAGGTGAGGGAGGGCATGAGGTGACAGGGATCAACTCAGAAGCCTGCTCATGCAGAAATTCCTCACTTATCCCCGAGCTCTCCCCTGGCTTGTATTCTTAGAAAAGACTGTCATTGCCTCTGTTTAGACTGCTGAGCTTCACTTCCTACCTTGTCTCTCTGCAGTGCCCCTGGAGAATACAGAACTTACAATGGAAGACACCTACTAGAATAGTGCAGTCACTTCTAAAACATTAATCTTAGTAAAATAGTGGAAACACTGTCAAGACAGAATCTATGGGAGGCTATAGAGCCTTGTTTTCAAAGCTATGTGGCCCTGAGCCATCTTTGAGGTCATGTTTTATACCTTTATTCATTGCTTTGCACACCTTTCCAACTAGAGAATTAAATTCTGACCACTCACAGATGTTTGCCATAGAATAGCACTTTAAATAAATATTTATTAAATGAATAACAAAGTAGTTGACCAAAGCCTGGCTTCATATTTAATAAGTCTCTGTTGTGTGAAAATGCAGTGGAGAGAATTTTTTGTTTGGTAGTTCAAATCCTTTCATGGACACTTTAATTTTGAACAAATCCTTTCATCCCTCTATACTGAGGCTTTTTGCTAGAAAGAGGATGGGATAAAGTTTACCTTCCAAAGTGTGCAGAAAGATAACATGAAATTTATGGGACAAAGAACAATAAATCCCAGATGATGTTGAAGTAATATTAATTAGCACCACTTATCTAAGAACCAAGACTGACACATGCATGAGCGCTCCTCCTTACCAACCGTAGAATCTTTGTGACCATATTCCCCATTTTTCAAATGAGGAAACTAAGGCTTGTAGAGATATAAGCAAAATAATTCAGCTAAGAAGAGATGGAAAAAATTGACTCTAGAATTCATTTTTCTGTTGACTCTGAATCACATATGCATGATAATCACATTGCAATACTAATTTTATTTGCTATCCATTGCTTAGCAATGATACCAGGTAATATGTCAATGTTAAGATTCTTCTCTCCTATCCACTTTTCATTGGTGATCTCAGCTTCCCAAGATTGACAACATCGTGAGATGCTCTAATCAGATTATTAACTTCTCCTTGCACCCTTCATTTCCCTTCTCTTACTTTATCCTGGTAATAACACAAATGCAAAATCAAGCGTTACATTAATTCTCAGTCATTGTGTTGATCAAATTCTTCTTGTATCACTTGTATCACTTGTCTTCCTGTTGTTCATCAATTTGCTCGAGCGGGCACCAGTAACCCCATATGTCCTGTCGCAAGCAAGTGTAGCCCAAGGGCATCTGCTTGCTCCAGAGACAGGAAGAGCCTCAAACCATTCCTTCAGGTCATGGGAATGAGGTCCATAATTGTCACTGGTTTTTTGGCATATCGAATAAAACACGTGTAGCTTGCCAGGCTCGGTTGTGTAGGTTTCAGTAGAAGGCTCTCATCTTGAGCATTTACTGATGAAACTTAAAGGGAAAGATCAGGTTTTCTCTTGGGTGGAGCTCTGAGGAACTGTGTAGTCTGGATGTTGAGTATGACTGTCCTCATGATGTGTGGGATGCTCTGGCTTCTTACTAGGCTTACTGGGATGATGGTATCAGCTAGAACTTGCCTAGAACTGTATAAAGTGTATAAATATGAAAGATCCTGGGAAGGACCTGATCCTAAAATCTAGTACTAAGAATGCTGAGCTTAGATAATTAGTATTTATTAATTGATTAAATTAATACATACTAATGTGAAATGGCACTGCTATGGTTTAGATCTCGAAGAACTTTCTCCTGAACCTTGACTCCTATCTAGTTCTTACACCTCTTGCCTCTTGCCTCCTTTGTGTCATATGCATCATGTCTGAAGTGTCTGTACATAGCTCAGATATTACCATGCCACTCCCTTTTCCCTAACAGCCACTCGGAAATACATGTTACCTCTCAGTGTACATAATATTCCAGGTCTCTTGTCTTCCTCATTTCCCTTACAGGATGCGTTTCCAGTCTGAACATCACACCAGACACTTACTCTTCCCGTCCAGGGGGCTAATTCACCTCCTACTGAGTTAACTCAGGATATTTCTGTGCAGTGCAGCTACGCAAATCTACTAGTAACTCCTTTTCATCCATTGGGAGTCAGTTCTGGTAATACCTCATCCAGGAAGCCCTGACTGTTTCCATAGCTGAACTATAAAATCGTGTTTCAGCAACTCTTTCCTTTTCTTTGTGTCTCTACTTGTCTATGGGAATCTAGATGAGTCCCGAGTGACCAGGAAGTCTTGTCCCATAAAATAAGAATCATAATAGAATATATGTATCATAAGATTATTATGAGCAGGGAAGGTGGCCCAGCAGTAAAGTACATGCCGTGCATGCACAAATCAATCCCAAGTTCAATTCCTGGGACCACAAAACAAAACAATGCATTGTGTGGCCAGAGAGAAGGTGGAAAGGGCTGGAGAGTATGTTTTTCATGTGAAGGATCTGTACTGACAATATAGCAGTATATTGTCCCCTAGCACCATTGGAGTGACCCCACAGAACCACCAGACATGACCCTCAAACAAATAACAAGCATAACAAAATTCACTGATATAAGTGAAAAATGACTTAGCACAAGTAAAATGCTAAGAGTAGTGCATTTAGATACTGTATTCATGGGAAGTGCTTATTCAGAAGTTGTTCTCATCTTATTCTTTTCCGAAATCTACAACCTATCTGGCATGTAGGAGACATTAAATATTCACTTACTTGGAGTTACTAAATTATATATATTTCACCCAAGTTATTTAGCATTTTCATATGAATTTCTAGCATTTTACTGTGAATTTTTTAAAGTAAGGGGAAATTATGTGCTTAAAAAAAAACCAAGGATTTCTTAGAGAAGTGGTTGAGTCTATGCCTTGGTAGATAGGTACCATACAATATATTAGGCATCCAACAATGCGAGGAAGAAGCAATACATACAACAAAAAAACACAACAAACTGAATTAAATTCCATTAGGAAATAAAAATGTTCTAAATATTAATGCAGTTAAGAATTTAAAAATTCCTTTAAGAAATTTTTAAAATGTTTTAAGGCTGGAAAGATAGTACAAGGAATAAGAAACTTGACTTGCATATGACAATAATGATTCAATCCCTGGCACCCTGTAAGATCCCCAGAGTACTTCTAGGAGGTCATTTATTTTATTTTTTTTTAATTTTTTTTTTATTATACCACAGTGAAACATACAATTACAAAGGTGATCATAATTGGTTCTTGGTAATACAGTGTTCGAGCACCCATCCCTCCACCAGTGCCCCATTTCCACCACCAATGTACCCCACCCCCTCCTGCCCACCCCCTGCTGCCTTAATAGCAGGTACCCCAGTTTCCTCTCTTTCTCTCTCTGTCTCTCTCTCTGTCTCTGCATCTTTCAGCCTCTTATTTTACACATTGTGGCTAGCCCTGCAGGTATTTAGAGTTTATCACTTAAGTCTCTTTGTGTATATTCAATGGTGAGTCTTAATCTGCCATTACCATTTCCCACATTTAGTAAAACACTGGTATCTATTTATGTCGTATTAATGAATGCAGTTATTCTATATCTGTCCTTTTCCTTCTGACTAATTTCACTCAGCATGATAGTCTCCATGTCCCTCCATTTGCAGGTAAATTTCATAATGTCATCTTTTCTGACAGCCGCATAGTATTCCATAGTGTAGATGAACCACAGTTTCTTTAGCCAGTCCCTCTGTTCTCGGGCATTTAGGTTGTTTCCAGATTCTAGCTATAGTGAATAGCGCAGAGATGAATAAAGAAGTACAGATAGTGTTTCTGCTATGTGCTTTTCGGTCTCTCGGGTATATTCCCAGGAGTGCTATTGCTGAATCAAATGGAAGCTCAATATCTAGTTTTCGGAGGAATGCCAATATTGTTTTCCAAAAGGGCTGGACCAGTCAGCACTCCCACCAACAGTGGATCAGAGTCCCTTTTTCCCCACATCCACGCCAGCACTGGTTGTTCTTGCTGTTTTGGATGTGTGCCAGTCTCTGTGGTGTGAGATGGTACTAGGAGGTCATTTAATTTTTACTGTCACATCAGAATATTGTGTCTAGTTTAAGTTAGATATTTGCATCAAATCATATAGCTAAAAATATCAGATCCAGGATTCAAAATAGGAGTATCCACCTACACACCACATGATGACTCTACAGGTATTCTATAAGGATTCTCCTCCTTGAAACAAATTGCCAGAAAAAGCAGAGTGCCAATACATCAGACGTGGAGGCGGAGGGGAGGAATGTTAATCTAGCACAGAGATTCAAGAGCTTCTTTTCCTTCCATAATTCTTGTACTTCTAGGAGTATTAACTAAGCTCATGATAGGTTTGACTTTAAACATAGTCACTACTTTCTTAAACAACTTCTATGCTTTTATTTAGAGAAAAACTTTCACAGGTTTTGTTTGTTTTATGGTAATGGGGGGAGGTATAGGACTGACTTGCAATTTTGCTTACAGAAACATTCTTGATGTCCCAGAATCCTCAGACCAGAGGGCTATTGGAATAGGTTTATTTTTCACTTCATTGTTAATAAATAAAAAGAATTGAAAGTGGATGAAAGGGAACATTTTTTACATTAATCTCCAGCTTCACTGAGACATTTTTCATTGAAGCATTGATCAGGATTTTTTTAAACAAAATTTTTTTTTTTTAAGTATTTTATTATACCACCGTGAGATATACAAATAAAAAGATATACAATTAAAAAGTTCATGTTTGGGTTTTGGTCATACAGTGTTTCAGCACCCGTCCCTCCACCAGTGCCCATCTCCCACCACCAACATCCCGGTTCCCTCCCCTTCCCCAGCCCTGCTCCATGGCAGGTTCTTTATTTCTTTCCCTTTCTCTCTCTTTCTCTTTTCCTTCCCTTCCAGACTATGGATTACAGAACATACATTAAAAGGTTGTCATTTGTATCCTTTTGCCTCTATTTAATGCTCCAGTTCTAGGTTGGCATTAGTACCCTCGACTATTGTTAGCCCCCTGTTCCATTTTCTGTCTTACCTAAACTCTGACTCCCACACGTTTGTGATAATCTCCACCTTTTACAAGACCTCCTGATATATGTTTCACTTGACCTTGGATATTGGTATCATAATATGTACATATATATTTATGCCATGCAAATAAATGCAGTCATTCTGTATCTGTCTCTCTCCTTCTGGCTAATTTCACTCAACATAATCTTCTCCATGTCCATCCATTTATAGGCAAATTTTATAACTTCATTTTTCCTAACAGCTGCATAGTATTCCATTGTGTAGATGTACCAAAGCTTCTTTATCCAGTCGTCGATTTTCGGGCACTCTGGTTGCTTCCAGATTCTGGCTATTGTGAATAATGCTGCTATGAACATAAAAGTAGGGATGGTGTTTCCGCTGCGTATTTTTGGTTTCCCAGAGTAGATTCCCAGGAGTGGTATGGCTGGGTCAAATGGGAGTTCAATTTCTAGTCTTTGGAGGAAAGTCCATATTGTTTTCCAGAAAGGCTGTACCAGCCGGCATTCCCACCAACAATGGATGAGTGTCCCCTTTTCCCCACATCCACGCCAGCACTTTAAACAAAAATTTTTAAAGTTTGGAAAAGACATTTCTCACCAGTTTTGATTCTTCTTCCCTGGACTCAAGGTATGTCATCTGGGTTTCTACTCCCTGTCATTTACAATTTTGGACCACTGGTGTTACCACATGGTCTTTTGTGTATAAAATATCCTCTACACAAACTAGATTTAAATTTTAGATTGATTGAATCAGTATATGATTATGTGTGTGGGTAGGTCAAGGAAAGAAGAGCCACCTTTGAATTGAGGTGAGTTCAATCATGTTGAATCCAATCGATGGACTTGTGTCTACCACCAGAGAAGGAAATATGCCCAGGCCTGTTCCACCCCCATGGGCCTCTCATGGAGTTGCTATCATCCTAAGACCAATAATATCTCTTATTGCCCCACATAATTTCTCTATTCAAGCTGGCACTCTGACTTTACAAATCAACAGAAAGTCGTATTTCCCCCCTTATGTGTCCTCCAGTTTCCGTAATTTGCAGCAAAGTCTCCATTGGTTATGTGATTACATGGTTGAAAATCATTATTGTAGTCGTGGACTTTCCCCTTTGGCATATTCTGGGTCTCTATGCAATTGCCAACTCCTGTGGAGTCTATGTGATTTCTCTCAAAGTCTTCTTTCCTCTGTTCTCCATTCCCACTGTTTCTACCTTTTTCAGTTCCTTAATATGTCTCACTTGGGCCTTTTCAGTGGTCTCATAATTAGTCTCCTCACCTCTGGCCTCACTCATCTATAATTTAGCTCCCATCCTTCCGGGAGTTTAATGTCCCTCTGGTGCACCTCTAATCTTTTAACCCCACTGCTAAAAAAAAGTTAAATGACTCCCTCCTGCCTCCAGAATAAATGCCAGAATCCTTGTCTTGGCATTCAAGACCCTTCCCCATCTGGCCCTAAGCAACCTTTCCAGACTTATCTTTTATTATTGCCCCACATGAGTTTTCTATTCCAGCCAAATTGGTCCAGTCAGTGCTATACACATGTGCAGTATGACTCAGAGTCTCTGTGCTCAAGCCATTTTGCTATTTAGAGAGACATGTTCATTCCTCTGTTTGCCATCAAGGGTGATATCCCACAGTACCCACTGGTTTATCCCGGGCCACCTAGCTCCACATACTGAATTATTCTATTGACCTTCTATTATCCCCATTTCAGTATACATGTTCTATGTTTCTTCTCAGAAGGACACTAACAATGACTGCGAAACTATGTCAAAAGATCATACTTAGACATGAAGGAAATTTGGGGTGAATAGAAGTATGTAGCTGTGTAGAAAGCATCTTCTATATATGGAATCAGAGACAAATGTCTTCTCACCATACCATTCACTCCTTTTGTATAATCTTCATGGTTTTGGAGGCAAACACTTGCTACAGTTTCAGTTCTGTGGTCAAATCAATTATCATTTATGCTCACCTTGACCTGTTAGAGTCTGAGCTCACCTCAATATTCATTGCAAATAGAAGCGATCACCTTGCATAAATTTTATGATACCATCTTCAACACTTTGTACCAGGCCTTACAGCCCTTCCTCCTGCACCCCAGGGTCGTGTCCCTACATATAGCAAAGGCGGACACCACCACTCACCATTTTCTCTTGCCAAGAACTTCAGTCTTTTCCAGATAGCCACTTCTTCGCATCTCAGTGACCCCCACAAAGCCTCCCATATCTCCTCTCAAAGTGAAAAACAAGTGAACACAATGCCCTGCTTAGCATTAATTGCTCCATCTCACTACAGCTCTAACAGCCAGTTTTTTAAAAGTATTTTATTATACCACCGTGAGATATACAAATAAAAAAGATATACAATTAAAAAGTTCATGTTTGACAACCCTTTAATGTATGTTCTGTAATCTATAGTCTGGAAGGGAAGGAAAAAAGAAAGAGAGAGAAAGGGAAAGAAATAAAGAACCTGCCATGGAGGTGGGCTGGGGGAGCGGGGAGGGAACCGGGGGGCGTTGGTGGTGGGATATGGGCACGGGTGGAGGGATGGGTGCTGGAACACTGTATGACCAAAACCCAAATATGAACTTTTTAATTGTATATCTTTGTAATTGTAAAAAAAAATTAAAAACTTTAAAAATATAAAAAAAAGTTCATGTTTGGGTTTTGGTCATACAGTGTTTCAGCACCCGTCCCTCCACCAGTGCCCATCTCCCACCACTAACATTCCCGGTCCCCTCCCCCTTCCCCAGCCCTGTCAAAGCCATAATTGCTAATAACAGCCAGTTTTTAAGCATAAACAATTTGTTTAGTCATTGTTTTCTACACTTTCATTTTCATTGCTCTTTGTCTTCTTAGAAAGATATATAAAAGATAGGGCCGGGAGCGATAGTCCAGCAGGTAGGGCGTTTGCCTTGCACGTGCCGGCCAGAGTTTGATCCCTGGCATCCCATATGGTCCCCCGAGCACTGCCAGGAGTGATTCCTGAGTGCAGAGCCAGGAGTAACCCCTGAGCATTGCCGCGTGTGACCCCCAAAAAAAAACAGAAATATCAAAAATAAATGTGAAAAGGGAGAAAAACCTTTATATACATAGTTCTAAAATCCACAAATGACAAATTTCAAACTTAAAACAAAGAACTGTAAACTCCGTTGAAGCTCCCTTCCCCAGTTCCACATTTAGCCCATTCCAAGTTGGTATCCATTCTCACCATTCTGAAGGCAAAAGTGCCTCCACATGGTCAATTCCAATAGGCACCACTCTTCTCCCATTTATCTGTCAGGGAGATTCCAGACCTGGTCTCTGTTACCTTTTAAATCTGTTCTCCTGATTTCATCCCTTCTATTGTCCTTCTTGCTTCACTGGCTTCTCCATTTTCTTGGCGGAATACTACAGCTCTCTCTATATTCTCTATCTCTATATTCTCCCAGAGTGGGCTCCCCATGGCTCTAAGTACCATCTAAATGCTAATGATTCCCACATTCACATTTTAGCACAGGCCAATATCCTCAGCTCTGGATACCATTTGGTTTCTTCTAGGGAATTCAAATTAAATGTTTTCAGCAAAGCTTTTCCTCACCATCCAAGCCTCTGTCTCCTCTCAAATGAATAAAAATTATCTGGTTTAAAACAAACCTCCTGGAGTAATTTTGATTTCTTCTCCCCAAGCCCCCATCAATTTGCCCCATCAAATCTAGTTTTAAGTTCTATTTATGGAACATAAAACAATGATCTATTCTTCAGTTCCTCTATTCAGACTGGTTCATATGGTTATAACAATCTTGAGGGCAGGACCATTGTCTTTGGCATTTCTAGTCACACACTCTACTGGATCATTTCCATTTCCCAACAAATATGCTTTCATGTGTCCCCTCTTAAAGGTAATTTTACAATCATTGTTTGCTTGGATAATTCTAAAAGTCCCTCATTGACTTCATCCTTATATTCAACTTTTCCTACAACCTGTACTTCCATGGCAGCCACAACGCTCAGCAAATAAGTATAAATCTGATTGTGTCTCTGCTATGCTGGGAACCCTTTACAATGGCCTCTGAATATACTCAAACAAAACATTAAAGAAACAATGAAAAATAAAAACAAATTTCTTCTTGTATCCTAAGTTCTAAACAATGTCATGGTTGTGAGTCATATTGCATCCAGGAGCACTTCTTGCTGTTAATTAGACCCACCAACTCCTTTCCCACTGCTGCTTTTTTGGGTTTCCTATTTCCTTTGCAAGAAAATCTCTTTCCCTTTATACCTAATTCTATCCCTTAGGACTAATTTCACATACCTGCTCCAGAGAGACCTATCGTGCCAACTAAAGCCCAAATAATATCATACGCCAAAAATGTTCAATTCCCCTACTTGATAATACTCAAGTTCATTCATAAGACATTTATTTTCAAGCTTATGGTCTGTATTCTACTGAAATATGTTTTATAGGGAAAACACCTCCCTGTTCACTCTATATTCCCAACTGAGTCTAATATGCAGAAGACAGTAGCAACTCAATAAATATGCATTCGATGACTTGATACATTCTCATCTCCAAATATCATTCAAATGTTGAAATACCTCTCCATTTAGTTAAGTGACCTGCGACACCCAAATACAGTCTAAAGAGTTACGTGTTTGTCATCGAAAATCAGATGGGCTGGACATGTATTTCGATTTGGAGATGACCGCTGGACTAGAGCCATTACCGACTGGATCCCACGGGATGTCAAAAGATCACATGGCCGCCCCACCTACAAGAGGGTCAGACTTCTTCGTGAAGACCCTCAATGGTGGTTTGAGTTTCTTCATATTCCTGAAGCAAGCATATGCCATTGGGCTACACTGGCAAGTGATAGGGTCAAATGGAAACGTTACTGGAGCCCGCTTTAGCAAATCAATGAATAATGGGATGTCAAGTGATGAAGTGATTGCTAGTTTCCCAGAAATTGATTGCTCCTTGATTTTGCTTCCCACCTGTATCACAGCAGGTGATACCTGTGTATCACAGCACTGGTAACACTACTCTATTTAAGGCTTAGGACCCAGTGTTTCAAATATATTGTCTAATTCAATCTGCACAACCACATTAGAAGAGTGGAACTGTTCTTCCATGTTAAAGATGACAAAGTTAAGTTCTCAAAGAACTTAAGGCACATACAGGTTTCCAAAACAGATGACAAAGTGAAAACGGGGTCAAGGTAGCCAGAGCTCCAGCCCCTCCATGGGACATCTCCCTCCCTTCCAGCTCCAGCAACACTCTCCCTACCCCAATCAGGTGTATGTTACCTCTGCGTCACCCACGGAACCCTCCCAGCCCCAGGAAAACCCCTGGGAACATCCACAATGGGGGTCAAGGCAACCAGAGGCCCAGGCCCTCCGTGGGACATCTTCCTTCTTTACAGCTCCATCAATGCTTTCCCCGCTCTAATCAGGTGTGTGTGACCTCTGCACTGCCCATGGAAACACCCACCCATATCCCAAAATTCAAAACCACATCGACTCATTAGTTTCTGTGCGAACTGCTTAGTATTTATCTTACATGAGGTAGCAGTGATCATATATCCCTAAATTCCTTGTCCCCACAACCAAACTCTGCAAATAACCCAGACACCTACTAACTGAACTATCTAGCCACCCAAGAACACACAACTGCAACCTATAATAGTCATAATGGAAAAGCAAGGCAGAATTCCATCAAGCACAGTGAGTGAAGTCACTAGCCCAGATGAGCCAAGCAATAACGATAAGCTATATAACTTCTCTGATAAGAATTTCAGAAGGAATTGTTAAGGATGCATAAGGAATTCAAAGAAGCAATGGAATACAAAATCGATAAAATACAAGAGGACACGAGTGTAGAAATGAGGAAAATGCAAACCAAAATACAAACAGAAATGACAGATATTAAAAATGTGGTAAGTGAAATGAAAAACACACTGGAAGGTCTCCATAGCAAAGTAACCACTGATGAAGAAAGAATTAGTTATCTCCAAGACGAGGTCCAAAGATTCTCTAGAGAACAGCAGGATATGGAAAAAGACTCACAATTAATGAATAGACAACAAGAGATAATCAGGATGAAAACAAAAGGAATAACATATGGATCATTGAGGTCCAGAAGGGCAAGAAGGAAACACTGATGAAGAAGAAACTGCCAAAGCCATCATTGCTGAGAAATTCCTGGAACTAAAGAACACTTGTTCTCAGATTCTCCAAGACACATCTTAATTAGAATGACAAAAACCATAGATAGAGATAGTATACTGAAAGCAGCAAGATCAAGAAGGAAATCACATACAAAAGGAGCATCCCTAAGATTTTCAGCAGACTTTTCAGATGAAACATTCCAAGCCCGAAAACAATGGTAGGATATTGTGAAAAGACACGATGACTGAAGGCCTCACCAAGAATTCTTTACCCAGCTAGACTCACATTCAGATTTGAAGGAAAGATACACAAATTCACGGATAATTGAATTGCTCAGGAGCTTCATAGACTCAGGAACTTCAGAGACTCAAAACCAAATTTTAAAGGACTGAAAGGTCTACTGTAAGATAAGACAAAATCCAAAAGCATGACAAGATTAAACAGAAAGATGGCACAAATTCCGTGACAATAATCTCTCTCAATGTCAATGATCTAAACACACCAATTAAGAGACACAGAGTGGCAAACTGGATTAAAATGCTGAATCCAACATTCTGCTAACTAAAAGAAACAAATCTAAATAACCAGAACAAACATAGACTCAAAGTCAAAGGCTGAAAGACAACTATCCATGCAAATAACTCCCTACGAAAGGCTAGTGTGGCCATACTACTATCTTGTATGACCCAGGTACAGATGGTTTCTGTAGTGAATTCTTCCAAAACTTTAAGGAGGACCTACTGCCAGTCCTTTTCACTCTTCCAGGAAATAGAAGAAACAGAAACTCTGACAAATAGCTTCTATGAGGCACATATCACCCTGATACCCAACATAGACTTCAAGCTATAAAACATTAGAAACGACAGTGAAGGCCATTTCTTAATGATTGAGGAATATGTATATTAGGAAGAAATTGCACTACTAAACATATATGCACCCAATGAGCGACAAGCAAAACACTTTAAAACAACTGCTAATAGGCCTCAAAGAAGGCACTGATAGTAACACAATAGTAGTTGGAGACTTCAATACTGCTTTATCAACACTGATAGATCAACAAGACTGAAACTTATCAAGGAAATACTGGCCTGAAGGAAGAAATTGAAGGATGAGGGCTGGTTGGTATATACAGGGCATTTCATCCCCCAAAAGCTCAATACACATTTTTCTCCAGTGCATATGGAACATTCTCCAAGATAGACTACATGCTGAGCCACAAAGCATACCTCAGTAAAATAAAAAAAAAGATAGAAATTGTATCAACTATCTTTTCAGACCACGATGCACTGAAAATCGAAGTTAACAACACACAGAAACAGGGAGTCAAACCAAACACCTGGAAACCGAAGAGCTCACTTATGAACAATCGTGGGTCATAGGAGAAATCAAACAGGAAATCCAAAGATTCCTGGAAACAAATGAAAATGAGGACACCAACTATCAAAACTTGTGGGACACAGCGAAGGCAGTGTTAATAGGAAAGTTAGTAGCCCTGCAAGCATTCATGAGGAAAAATGAAATGACCCACATAAATAACCTTACTTCAAAATATTAGAAACAAAGGAGCACAACCCAGGCAGAAAGAAGGAAATAATAAAACTTAGAGAGGAAATCAATGAGCTAGAAACCCAGAAAACAATCCAAAAGATTAATGAAACCAATAGCAGTTTCTCTGAAAAATAAACAAGATTGAAAAAACACTTGCAAGTCTTGCAAGGACAGGAAAACAGAGAACCCAAATACACAGAATTAGAAATGAAAAGTGGGACATCATAACAGAAACCACAGAAATCCAGAATATCACGAGAGATTACTTTGAAAGTCTGTATGCCACGATTTTGAACTTTCACACCAGCCTGTCTCCACCTCAGGTATTCTCCCTGGGGGTGCAGCTGGCTGGGTGGGTGCCTGGGGTTGTGGTAGAGCCCCAGGACTCATCAGAAGGTGGAACTACAACCCCCAGAAGTCTGAGCGAAAGCGGAAGTAAACAGACATTTTGAACTCTCACACCAGCCTGTCACTGCCTCAGGTATTCTCCCTGGGGTGTGAGGCTGGCCGGGTGGGCGGTCGCTCAGGGGCCGCTTATTAATACAAAAACTAGAAAATTCAACACCAAGGGAAGGTAATATTCTCAAGAAAAAAGAAACAATACGCTAGAGGAATCTATCCCTGAACACCGCAACACCATGGGGAAACAATGCAGATCCCCAGTTTGAAGAACAGATAAAGAAATCAACCCTGAAGACTCAAAAAGAATGCAGATGTGCATAATCTCTCTGACAAGGAATTTAGAGAAGAAATTGGTAGCATGTTTAAGGAGCTCAACGAGAAAGTGGAGCACATGTCCAACAAAATACAGGAGAACATAAACGAAGCAGTTAAAAGGGCAGCCAGTAAATTATGGGAGGGAATGAGAGCAGAAATGAGAACCATGCAAATAGAAATATCATCGCTTAAAAACTCAGTAGATGAAATGAAAAACACAATAGTGGCTCTCAACAGTAGGATGACAGCAGTGGAAGAGAGAATCAGTGAGACTGAAGATGAGTTGCAGAAAGCACTCAGAGAACTACATAAGATGGAAAAAAGACCGGAAAATGGATCAGCAACGGAACAGAGAACAATGGGATGAAGCCAGGCAGAACAACATAAGAATCATCGGAGTCCCAGAGGGACAGGAAAGTAACCCCAAGGAAACTAAAACAGTTAAAGACATCCTGGCTGAAAAGTTCCCGAGTTAAAGGTCAAAGGCATCCAGATCCAAGAAGCCCAACATGTACCACAAGAAGTGACCCCAATAGAAAGACCCCAAGACACATCCTAGTCAAAGTAATGGATGCCATAGACAGAGACATAATAATTCAGGGAGCAAGATCAAAGAAGGAAATTGTATACAAAGGAGCATCCATCCGACTTTCAGCAGACTTCTCAGAAGACACCCTCCAAGCCCGAAGGCAGTTGTGGGATAGAGTAAAAAAGCTCAATTAAATGAATGCCTCAGCAAGAATTCTTTATCCGGCCAAACTCTCACTCAGATTTGAAGGAGAGATATACAACTTCTTGGATAAACAACTGTCGGGGAACATCGCCGGGGTCCCCGACAGTGTCAGGACAGAGGTTGTTTTCTACCTCCGAGAACGCCGGGAGAAAGATGAAAACTCACGAGTCCGGGTGCAGTTCCAAAAATGGCTTTTAATAGTACAAAAGCTCTTCCACAGCAATCCAATATAATGAACAAACTCTAGCTCTGGTCCGAACTTAGACCATACAAAAGAGCCTAAGTCTCCCACCAAAGAGAGAGGATGTCACCCGAGCTGAGTCCTACCCAGAAGGAGCAAAAGGCCAAAGGTCAAAAGCCAAAGCCGCAGGAGCCAAAAGTTGAAGGCTGAGAAACCAAAAGGCAAAAGGTGAAGGGGCCTCAAGTCAGCCCTTTATATACACCAAGTATCATGCCAACAAAGAACCCTAAACAGAGTGTAGTGCCACACCCTATTGTAGGTATAAACAGAGGTTACACCAAGGACTAATCCCGAGATTATCTCTTATGTAAAACACTGGAGAGAGGGGGGGCTGATATAAAGTAATACATCTTAACTTCATGAGCTTCATGTAATCTAGATGGTACCCACAAGGTCTTTATTATTATCTGCACCAGGGTGATTCTGAGTATCTTGTTCTCATGTACCGAAAGGGTCATACTCGCCTGCTTAGAGCAAACTAGTATGATCCTTCCTATAGTCTTCCTTTAGTCTCAGCGTAGCCAGGGTGGTAGTCTCCTGGTAAATTCTAACTGTCCCACGCTGGGTGCAGTGGGTATAAAGAGGAGCTGTGCCCAATCTAGAAAACATAGAAGTCTTAGTAGATGTATAAGTCAGAAGTTATTCAATCAAGGTGACTTCTGTAAGTGCCACACCCTCTAGCAGTGTTTACATAGAAGAGAGATCTCATTAGAATGAACCTTGGCTTAAATAAGATTAAGCTGGGAGTGAGCAAAACAACAAAACTCCCAGATTAGCTAAACATGTCCTCAAACAAACAACAGCTTGAGAACTTTGTAAATTCAAAATCAACCTTAAAAGAAGGACTGAAAGAGGAGACAACCCCCCCCCAATAACAACCAAACTATACAGAAAGATGGCACAAAATCCCATGACAATAATCTCTCTCAATGTCAATGGTCTAAATGCACCAGTTAAGAGACACAGAGTGGCAAAATGGTTCAAAAAATTGAATCCGACATTCTGCTGTCTTGAAGAAACTTACCTGAATAATCGGAGCAAAGACAGGCTCAAAATAAAAGGCTGGAAAACAATCCTTCACTCAAACAACCCATCCAAAAAGGCTGGGGTAGCCATACTGGTATCTGACAACATAAAATTCAGGCTGAAGAAGGTCAGAATGGACAGTGAAGGTCTCTTCTTAATAGTCAAGGGATACATATATCAGGAAGAAAGCACACTATTAAACATATACGGACCCAATGAGGGATCAGCAAAACACCTAAAACAACTACTAATAGACTTCAAAGAAGACATTGACAGCACCACAATTGTAGTTGGAAACTTCAACACTGCTCTATCAACCCTGAATAGATCAACAAGATTGAAACTTACCAAGGAAATACTGGCCCTAAAAAGAAAAGATGGAAGAAAGAGGACTGGTAGACATATACAGGGCATTTCATCCCCAAAAAAGCTGAATACACTTTCTTCTCCAGTGCACATGGAACATACTCCAAAATAGATCACATGCTGAGCCATAAATCATGCCTCCATAAAATCAAGAAGATAGAAATTGTGCCAACTATTTTTTTAGACCATGATGCACTGAAAATAAAAGTTAATTGTACACAGAAACGGAGACCAATACCAAGTACCTGGAAACTAAACAGCTCACTGCTGAACAACCAGCAAGTCATAAAAGAAATCAAAGAGGAAATCCAAAGATTCCTGGAAACAAATGAGACTGAAGACAAGAATTACCAGAACTTGTGGGATACAGTGAAAGAAGTATTAAGAGGCAAGTTCATAGCTCTTCAAGCATTCATCAGAAAAGAAGAAAAAGGCCATCACAAACAGTCTGACTTCACAACTTAAGATCTTAGAGAGTGATCAACAAAAGGAGCCCAATCCAAGCAGAAAGAACGAAATAATAAACCGTAGAGCAGAAATCAATGAGGTGCAATGTCAAAAAACAATCCAGAAGATCAATGAAACCAAAAGCTGGTTCTTTGAAAAAATAAACAAGATTGACAAACCTCTTGCAAAACTTGTAAGAAAAGGAAAAGAGAGAACCTAAATAAATAGAATCAGAAATGAAAATGGGGACATCACAACAGAAACCACAGAAATTCAAAAGATCATCAGAGATTACTATGAGAATCTGTATGCCACGAAACAAGAGAACCTAGAAGAAATGGACAAATTCCTGAATTCCTATAACCTCCCAAGTCTGCAACAAGAAGATTTGGAATACCTCAACAAACCTATCTCCATCGAAGAGATGGAAATGGTAATCAAAAAATCTCCCCAAACACAAAAGCCCAGGTCCAGATGGATTCACCAGTAAATTCTACCAAACCTTTAAAGAGGACCTACTCCCCAATTTTTTTTCAAGCTCTTCTGGCAAATTGAAGAAACAGAAACACTCCCAAATAGCTTTTATGAGGCACATATCACCCTGATACCCAAAGCAGACAGAGATGTCACAAGAAAGGAAAACTACAGACCAATCTCCCTGATGAATACAGATGCTAAGATCTTCAACAAAATACTAGCAATTAGAATCCAAAGAGTCATCAAAAAGATTATACACCATGACCAAGTGGGATTCATCTCGGGAATTCAGGGATGGTTCAACATCCACAAGTCAATCAACATAATACATCATATCAACAAAAAAGAAAAATAAAAACCATACGATCCTATCAATAGATGCAGAGAAGGCATTTGACAAGATTCAACACCCGTTCATGATAAAAGCTCTCAGTAAAATGGGGATTGAAGAAACCTTCCTCAAGATAATCCAGGCCATCTACTACAAGCCCACAGCGAGCATCATTCTCAGTGGGGAAAAACTGAAAGCCTTCCCCTTAAGATCAGGGACAAGACAAGGCTGCCCACTCTCACCACTTCTATTCAATATAGTACTGGAAGTACTTGCCATAGCAATCAGGGAAGAAAAAAGACATTAAGGGCATCCAGATAGGAAGGGAAGAAGCCAAGTTATCACTATTTGCAGATGACATGATATTATTCCTGGAAAACCCAAAACTCTCTACCAAGAGGCTCCTAGAAATAATACATTCCTATAGTAGAGTGGCAGGGTACAAAATCAATACCCAAAAGTCAATGGCCTTCCTATATGCTAACAGCGAAAGAGAAGAAAGGGACATTAAAGAAACTATCCCATTCACAATTGTGCTGCAGAAAATCAAATGCCTAGGAATCAGTTTGACAAAGAATGTAAAGGATCTCTACAAAGAAAACTACAAAACCTTACTTCAGGAAATGGAGACACATTCCCTGCTCATGGATTGGAAGGATTAACATTATCAAAATGGTAATACTCCCTAGAGGTTTATTCAGATAAAATGTGGTCCCTATAAAGATACCCATGATGTTCTTCAAAGAAATTGAACAAACAACCTGAAATTTGTATGGAGTAATAAACCCCCACGAATAGCTAAAGCAATCCTTGGGAAAAAGAAGATGGGGAGGTATCACTTTCCCCAACCTCAAGCTCTACTACAGAGCAGTTGTAATTAAGACAGTGTGGTATTGGTATAGAAACAGACCCGTAAACCTATGGAATAGAACTGAATATACTGAAAACACTCTCAAATATACAACCACTTAATCTTTGATAAAGGAGCAAAAAATATTAAGTGGAGCAAAGAAAGCCTCTTCAACAAATGGTGCTGGGAAAACTGGGCAGCTACGTGTAAAAAATGAACTTAGACCTCCTTCTAATGCCATGCACAAAAGACTGATCAAAATGGATTATAGATCTCAACATCAGACATGAATCTATAAGGTACATCAAAGAACACATAGGAGAAACGCTCTACGACATCAAAACTAAATGTATCTTTAAAGACGACACACCACTGACTAAGCTAATGGAATCAAAAATAAACAGATGGGATTATATAAAATTGAAAAGCGTATGCACCGCAAAAAGAAATGGTGACCAATATACAAAGACAGAGTGGGAAAGAATATTCACCCAATACCCATCTGACAAGGGGTTAATATCCAAGATATATCAGGCACTGGTAGCCCTTCACAAGAAAAAAAAACAGCCAACTTATGACTAGACGAGTAGAAATGCCCGAGAACAGAGGACTGGCTAAAGAAACTGTGGTTCATCTACACTATGGAATACTATGCGGCTGTCAGAAATGATGAAATTATGAAATTTACCTGCAAATGGATGGACATGGAGACTATCATGCTGAGTGAAATTAGTCAGAAGGAAAAGGACAGATATAGAATGACTGCATTCATTAATAGGATATAAGTAGATACCAGTGTTTTACTAAATGTGGGAAATGGTAATGGCAGATTAAAACTCACCATTGAATATACACAAAGAGACTTAAGTGATAAACTCTAAATATCTGCAGGGCTAGCCACAATGTGTAAAAGAAGAGGGGAGAGAGATGCAGATACAGAGAGAGAGAGAAAGAGAGGAAACGGGGCTACCTGCTATTGAGGCAGCCTAGGGGTGGGCGGGGGGGGTGGGGTATATTGGTGGTGGAAACGGGGCACTGGTGGAGGGATGGGTGCTGGAGTACTGTGTACCACTAACCAATTATTAACACCTTTGTAATTGTATGTCTCACGTGGTATAATAAAAAATTAAAAAATGGAAAAAAAAAGTAAGTCTGTATGCCACGAAACATGAGAACCTAGAAGAAATGGAAAATTCCTGAAGTCCTATAACCTCCCACAGCTGAAACAAGAAGACCTTCAAAACCTGAATAAGCCTATCACCATCGAGGAAATTGAAACTGTAAGGTCTGCCCAAATACAAAATCCCAGGTCCAGATGGATTCACTAGTGAATTCTTCTAAATCTTTAAGGAGGACCTACTGCCAGCCCTTTTCAAGCTCTTCCAGGAAATAGAAGAAACAGAAACACTCCCAAATAGCTTCTAAGAGGCACATATCACCCTGATACCCAAAATAGGCAGAGACAAAACAAAAAAAATAAAACTACAGACCAATCTCCCTGATGAACACAGATGCTAAGATCTTCAACAAAATACTAGTAAACAGAATCCAAGGACTCATCAAAAAGATTATGGTGTAATAAAATTGGGGGGATATTAAAATAAAATTAAATTAAAAATAATTTTATATGTCATGTCCAAGGAGGATTCATCCCAGGAATGCAGGGATGGCTCAACATTGGAAGTCAATCAACATAATACATCATATCAATATGAGGAAAAAAAACATATGATCATATCAATGAGTCGCAGAGAAAGGCTTTGCCAAGATCTAAAAACCGTTCATGATGAAAACCTCAAAAAAAAAAAAAAAAAAGAAAAGGGAATTGAAGGAACCTTCCTCAAAATAGTCAAAGCCATCTACCAAAATTCCACTGCAAGTAATATTCTCAATGGGGAAAATCTGAAAGCTGATTCCCAAGATCAGGGACAAGACAAGGTTGCCCACTCTGACCACTTTTATTCAGTGCAGTACTGGAAGTAATGCCATAGAAATCAGAGAAGAATAGGACATTAAGGGCATTTGGATAGACAAGGAAGAAGTCAAACTATCACTATTTGCAGATGACATGATATTATACCTAGAGAACCGTACACTACCAAAAAGCTCCTAGAAACAATACATACCTATAGTAGAGTGGCAGGGTATAAAATCAATAGCCAAAATTCAGTGGCTTTCCTATATACCAAAGATGAAAGAGAAGAAAGGGATATTAAGAAACGATTCCATTCACAGTTGTGCCACAGAAAAGCAAATACCTAGGAATCAGCTTAACTAAAAGTGTAAAGGACCTGTACAAAGAAAACTACAAGACACTGCTCCAAGAAATAAAAGAGGATACCAGGAAATTTAAACACATTCCTTGCTCATGGATTGGAAGAATCAACACTGTAAAAATGGTAATACTTCCTAGAGCTTTTATACAGATTTACTGTGGTCCCTATAAGGATACCCATGGTATTCTTCAAAGATTTTGACCAAACACTCCTGAAATTTGTATGGAATAATAGACCCCCACGGACAGCTAAAACAATTCTTGGGAAAAAGATAAGGGGAGGCATTACCTTTCCCAACTTCAAACTGTACTTCAAAGCCATAGTAATTAAAACAGCAGGGTATTGGAATAAAAACAGACCTGTGGACCTATGGAATAGAGTTGAGTATTCTGACACCCATCCTCAAACACATTATCATTTGATAAAGGAGCAAAAAGTACAAAATCTTTGGTAAAGGAGCAAAAAGTTCAAAATGGAGCATGGAAAGCCTCTTCAACAAGTGGTGCTGCGAAAACTGGGCAGCAACATGTAAAAAGAAATTTGGACCTCTGTCTAATGCCATGCACAAAAATCAGATCAAAATTGATTAAGATCTCAATATCAGACCTGAATACACAAAGTCCACTGAAGAAAATATAGGAAAACCCTCCACAACATTGAAGTTAAAGGCATCTTCGAATATGAAACACCACTAACAAAGCAATTGGAAGCAAAGATAAACATATGGGACTACATGAAACTAAAAAGCTTCTGCACCTCAAAAGAAACAGTGAACAAGAAACAAAGACAGTCCACAGAATGGGAAAGAATATTCACCAAATACACATCTGATAAAGGGGTTAACATCCATGATATGTCAGACACTGGTAGAACTTTACAAGAAGAAAACAGCAACACCGGGAGAAGAAATGAACAGAAATTTCGACAGGAAGAAATTCAAATGGCCAAAAGGCATATGAAAAAATGCTCACCATCACTAATCATCAGAGAGATTCAAATCAAAATAGCAATGAGCTATCATCTCACACCACAGGACTGGCTTATATGCAAAAGAGCAAGAACAACAAATGCTGGTGTGGATGTGGTGAGAAACGGACTCTCATCCATTGTTGGTGAGAATGTCGACTGGTCCAGCCTTTTGGGGAAAACAATATGGACATTCCCTCCAAAGACTAGAAGTTAAGCTCCGATTTGACCCAGCCATACCACTCCTGGGAATATACCCTGGAAGTAAAAAACATACAGTGGAAATACCATCTGCACTTTTATTTTTATAGCAGCACTATTCACAATAGCCAGCATCTGAAAACAACCAGAGTGCCTGAGAACTGATGACTGGATAAAGAAATTTTGGTACATCTACACAATGGAATACTACGCAGCTGTTAGGAAAAAAATGAAGTTATGAAATTTGCATATAAGTGGATGGACATGGAGAGTATCACGTTGAATTAAATTAGCCAGAAGGAAAAAGATAGATATAGAATGACTGCATATACATTCATATATATTATGATACCAGCATGAATCAGGAGGTCTTGTCAAAAGGTAAAATCTACCACAAATGTGTGGGAGTCAGAGTTTAGGTAAGACAGAGAAGGAAACAGTGTGCTAATAATTATTGAAAATGATAATACCAGCCTAGAACTGAGCATTGAATATAGGCAAAAAGATACACATGATAACCTCTTAATGTATGTATTGCAATCCACAATAAGTAAGAGAATGAAGAGAGAAAGAGAGAAAGAGAGAGTTAGAAAGAGAGAAAAAAGATAAAAAAAAACCTGCCATAGAGGCAGGCTAGAGGAGGGGGCAGGGAATCAGGGACATTGGTGTTATGAAGTGCGCACTGGTGGAGGGATGGGTGCTGGAACACTGTATGCCCTAAACCCAAATGTGAACATCTTTGTAATTATATATCTCACGGTGGTATAATAAAAATATTAACAAAAAAACAGATGACAAAGTGGGTCTAACTCCAAAGGTCATTCTCTTTAATACTAATCTATGTCTTATGTCTTTTTGCATAATGAGGTCTTTGTATTATGTGGCCTTTGTCTCTGTATTTGTCTTTCCAAATCTTCCTGAAGGTAAGAAATTTTATATATCTGTGGATATTGCCAGGTTATAACACCTGGCAAGCTTTAGAATTGGTGCTTAAGAATTTGTGGGGGGTTAGAAATATAGCTCAAGTAATATAGCATATTAATGTGGTACATCTCTTCTTGCAGGTTCCCCAAGAGCTTCTGGTGCAGTCCAAATGGTATATCAAGCATCTACAGGAGTGTTAACTATAATAGGATAGGAAGAACTAAAAGAAAAACAGAATGAAAGGGAAATAGAGAAAGTGAAAGAGAGGGAGGTAGGGTGAGGGAGGAGGGAGAGGGAGGTGGAAGGAAGAAAAGAAGGAAAGGAAGAAAGGTTTGTGAAACACATCAATATGCCAGTCATAGGTTTGTCTCAACGTTTTCTGGACCTATTAATGAATATAACTAGCCACAAAGTAAAAGAGCAAATGAGAGAAATATCATTGGGTGGCTCTGAAAATTAGGTAACACAAAATAGCCAACTAGGGTAAAGTGTGTGGCATCCCGACTTAATGTTTTTCACACCAAAGACAATATCAAGGTCACTGCCAGAGAAGACAGACATTATGTAATTAGGGAACACAGTGCCAGCAATTACTCCAGAAGCTATTTCAAATTGAAATATGCCGGTGTTTGCTCATGTCCCTGTTCACACAAAACAAAAGGCTACATCTTGGAAACTGTTTTAGCTTTGTTTGTTTGCAAAAGCTCAAGTCATTCTTTACTTGGCAGCCGGAGCACAGTCTTGCTGGAAGCACTGCCTGGACCCTAGTTCTATAATAGACTGTGGAAAGCAAATGAGGTGAGAGGCTGGGTGTGTGTCTGGGCTTGATGTTGATATGGTGTCTGCAGACTCCTGTCCTGTGGGAAGGACCCTTTTGTATAGATGAATAAAAAGGGCGATACTCTGGAAAGACTGTCTGGAAGCAGTTACAAGACAGAAAGGACCAGGTTTGGGTCACCCACTGCTGCGATGGACTTACTTCACTTTCTCATTTGTTTATGGCAGTTATTCTTCCCTTTATTCTTCCCATTTTGCAGGTGAGAAAACTGAAGCTGGTAGGTGTACAGACTTCCCAAGGGGGCAGGAGAGATAGTACAGGAGTTAAGGGTCTTGTCTTTCAACAGTCAATCCTGGCCCAATCCCCGGGTAAATACTTGATACCCTGAGTGTCACAGGTGTGACTCTTGAGCACAAAGCTGGGAGTATCATCTCTGTACTGCTGAATATCCTCTCAAAACTCACTCACACAGAAACACAATCACACAAGAGTACACACACACAAACCTGTCAGGACAGCACATCTATTGAATGAGTTCAAAGATGATAGTCTTTATGGTTTGCCTAACCATAAAATAAATGTCAACTTTCCCCTCATATTATCCATGAAGCTCTGACTTGATTTAGGCCACACTGTCATCCTCATTGTCCTAAAGCTCTCTTGCAGCACTACCCTTGTAGCATTAAGCTTATTCCTTTCTTATGCCTGAGGATTTCTGGCCTCAGAGTTACATGTCCCACCCATTTCTACCTGTTATAATTTCTCAGTGAAGCCGTGTCCTTTCTTCACATTTCCTCATTTTGGGGTTTCTACATCAATCCAAGTACTATCTACCTAATAACATATGAACCTACATTACCGCTGTGGTTTTATTTTTTATTATTGTCATCCCCCAAAGGACTTATCATTCCCTATTCTACAAAACCTACTAGAAAATAAACTCTGGGGGATAGCATTTATGTCCTTGTCTTTACTTATGTCTATCTAAAGCCTAAAACAACCCCTGGCACATAGCTTGTCATCAACAAATACATGTCTTGGATAAATAAATCATTTTTAAAAATTTATGGAGGTAATGTTAGTTAACAAGAGTAAAATGCACATTGTATTAGAAATACAATGCTACCATGCAATGCCTATCACAAAAAATGTCTATATCCTTCAATCCCAGTCCATTGTAGTCTTTTATTTCATATCCTACCTTACTAGAAAACTTTAACTATAATAACTTTGCCCATAAGCAGACCAACTGATTGGTACACGGTGAATGTTTCTGGGAAAAGTATTAAACCATGAATGTCCCTCAAGGCTGACAGGTAGGAAGAGTAGGAACCAGGTATGCTGAGCCTCACTATTGGAGTTCAAAGGCAGCTACATTCAATTTGTTCTGTGCCTTTGCATGAAGAACATGACTTCTATGTGCCTCACTTTCCTCATTTATGCCTCAAGAATAGTAAAAGTCTTTGTACAGGGTTGGCATAAGAATTAACACGTTAGTGTGTATGAAGTATTTAAAGCCATGCTTGGCACACCTTGAGTGATGCATGCTCATTTTCTTTTATGATTGTCTATCTATTTGTTCAGACGTTGTCTATTGCCTATCTATTTGAGACAGACATGGGGCAGAGCTGCTACTGGCTCTCCCTGTGCCCAGCCACTCATGAGACGCCCGGGGGAGATGGCTGGTTCTAGGCCTGGCCTGCCACTCCAGCAGAGCCTCACAACAAACCAGACAACCCCCCACTCCATGAGAGCCTCCATTTTCCACACCTGGACTTCCCCCTCGTCAGAACTCCACCCAGAAGACCAGTCTATCATAGTCTGGCTTGCGCGGCCACTTCCGGCCATGCGGTTCATCAATAAATGCTAGATTTTGAGATGACTACAAGATTATGCTACCCGCACTGCAGAGCCTGGCAAGCTACCCGTGTTGTATTTGATATGCCAAATACCAGTAACAATTATAGATCTCATTCCCATGATTGATGGAATGGTTTGAGGCTCTTTATGTTCCTGGAGCAAGCAGGTGACCTTGGGCTCTACTTGCATGAGACAGGTCATATGGAGATGTTACTGGTGCCTGTTCGAGCAAATTGATGATGAACGGGAAGACAGTGATACAGTGATATCTATTTGTTCACTTGAAGCACAGTGATGTAAAACTTCCTCATGGCAGAAAATAAACCAAGGTATAGCTCTCTATGGGCACCTAGAAAAACACGCAGTCATACTAAGGTTATTCTGGAAAGGAAATGAAAAATGCAAAAGAAAATAAAGCAAAACCAACCAAACTCAAAAGCAAAACCTTTCTTATCAGTCCTGGATTAAAAGCCAAGTCCTGGGGTAAGATGCTCAGAAATTTAAACATTGAAGGCAAGAGGCCTTTTAGACTTTCCCTGAAGTATTTAAAGCATAGGAAATGATAGAGCACTCATGTTGGAATAATTTTAGGGAGTGAGGATAATTTCAAACCATGCTACCATTATAGCTATTCCTGTTTTCTCAAAATCAAGGAAACGACTGCTATTCAAACCTCAGAGTGACTTAAAATATTTGCAGTCAAGTATTGGTACCTGATTCTGAAATAATATAGTTATTTCCCTCTTGAAAGGAAGAATACATGGACCCTTAAACCAAATTGTGGGTAGGAAATATCCAAACCATGTGCAAGTAGTGTATCCTTGACTTATACAGAATGGGGTTACCTAATACCATTAATTCATTCGTTTGTTCTTTCGTCTGGATAACAAATGTCTGGATCACTATCCTCACACCAGATTCTAAACAAAGGACTGGAGATACATAATATATTCCTTGCCCTCAAGGCATGTATAGTCTAATAAATTCTCTTGGAGTTTTAAATAATGGACTACGCTATTTAGTTGGAGTTTCTTTGGTACTACTTTCCAGTTGAAAGTGTAATTCTCTCTTTCCTTTCATATCTTCTTTTATCAAATCATCCACTGATCATTAAAGATTCGCTGAGAATACCTCTCTGGGTGCTATTGTTAGGAGTTATGGATTAGAATCAAATATGTAATTTATTTCACAAATATGAATTTTTCAGTTTCATAAAAGATGTAAAGTGGGCAGACCTGTATACATGCATTAGAGTGTTACGGTATGGAGATCTAGCATAGAGTATGGAAACCAATGGTGTTTCAAGTAAAGGAAGCTTTCTGGAAAATGCTGAAACCAGGAGAAATAGAGATTATGAGAAAGAATTTTTCACTAGATAAGATAAGAGGGGAGCCATTCTTCCTCCAGGGGAATAATTTAGGATATGCATGTTATCACACATCTCAAAGTCTACAGAAGTACATCAAATAAAACAGCGATAAAAGAGAAAAACAAAGATATTACATGATCTAAAAATGGGAAACTTTCTTGAATCCCCTAAATTCACAAATACAGAAATGTGTGTTCACACCCAAAGTTAACTGTTATTTCGACTTCCCCTAAAGCTTGATAGCCCTTTAATCACCAATGACAGCTATTGCTTACACAATGACAAGTTGAGAACAATGAGCTGTTTTACTCTGATCTTTTCATCTTATTGCTGGAAACTTCTAACAGCTGCCAATCTCTTAAAGTACAAACTCCTTACCATAATTCTCCAAGTCTCTCAAGAAGGTTCCTCCAGACTTTTCTTTACCATTTTGTGCTTGTTCCCCCTCCCCTGCACACATTATCTCTAACCCCCTGTTCCCTTTAACTACCCTGTAGTTAATAACGCTAGCAGTTGATTCTTTGGACTGCTGTTAACACCAACTTTTATTTCTACCCTCCAATCTTGTTCATTGAATAATTTCTCTTAGAATACTCTACTGACTATAACATCCAGGATGAAGTCTAGCCTCATAATACTTCTCAATTATTGATTCATCTGTTCAATAACTATTTATTGAAATCCTACTGTCTATCCTTAGTAATAAGATTGAGAAACGGTTTAAGAAGTCCATATTCTCAGTTGCAATCAATCATCTCATTTGTTCCAGTGTCTAATATAGGGAGAGACACAGAGTATGTATAATTAATGAGCTTAACTATTGTTTAGCTATATCTGTTATATTGCTTACCGGATTTTCCTTCATGAACCCTTTTATGCTTTTTTGGGAGGTGATCACATGTGAGGGCTTGGGTGCTGCACAGAACCCAGTCCTATTGTTACTTTTTCTACAGAGCTAGTAGTTCAATGCTAGGGATTAAGCTTGTGATGCTGCTTGGGAGCCTCAGAGCTGGTAACTACCAGGACTCCACAGCGATGTTCTTGGGGCTCCCAAGGATTGTGCCCCATGATACTTCAGGAGCCATATGGAGCCAGGTTCAAAGTCAAGTCAGACACATGTGTCCTAACCAATGCACTATCTCCTTTCCAGAACCTTCTCTTCTTTATAGACATAAAAATTCACCTACTTGACTCAACTGCTCCATTTAGTTTCAACCACAATGGCTTCCTAAGTATGTGTGAACTGTAAGTGAGTTGAAACAGGGAAGAGAAAGGACAGTGTTAGTGGGAGAATTGCCAAGAAGCCCAAGTGTTTCATTCATTTCTGTTTGAGTGTTTTAGCCCTACTGTTTCCTTCAGGTTACTAAAAGAAAATTATCTGAGCAAACATGCCTTCATATTTGCATTTCTTTGAACCCTAATTTGACATGCAAATAAACCACTAACTAGAGCTGGGCTTTAGTCGACAATGTTTAAACAGGAATCCCCACAGCTCACCCAGCAGAGTCCCATGCCAACAAGGAAGTTGGTTAGCCAGTGGTGGGTACCAATGACAGTCAAAGGCAGTCAAGGGCATGCATTGTTATGATCTTCTCTGAGGTTCCCTTTCCCCCTCTTCCAGAGCACCTTTCTCCTGTTGTGTAGAATTCGAGAACAGAAAGCAATTGAAAGGCCACAAAGGCCAAAAAGGCCACTTGGACTGACTCACACTTCCCCTGTATTGGCATCTCCTCTGAAAATAACATCCAGAGTCTTTAATCATCCCCAAGAAAGATACTCTTTTACTTTCCAATGCCTTTCTAGCTTAGCATAAAAATATGAATCTTTCTGACTTCACTGTTCTTGAAGCTAAGAAAACCCATGAAAGGACACTCAGGATATCTGAATACACAAATCTGAATTCTTTCTATCTATCTATCTATCTATCTATCTATCTATCTATCTATCTATCTATCTATCTATCTATCTATCTATCTATCTATCTATCTATCTATCTATCTATCTATCTATCTATCTATCTATCTATCTATCTATCTATCTATCTATCTATCTATCTATCTATCTATCTATCTCACTACCACCACCACCATGATCATCAGCAGTGTGTTCATCATTATCATCATCACCATCATCATTGGCATCAGCATTGCCCCTCCAAAATGATTATACTTCAAATCATTCTTTTACATTGTTCATCTATTTTTATTTGAATCTGTTGAACTGATTTTCCTTAATGACTTGTTTGATCTACTCTCTTGTTGAGCTTATCACTTAGGAGTTCAGCAACAATGTGCAGATTATATTGCCCCCTGTCAGAGATACCTTATTGGACCATTCTAACTGAAGTAGAACTACTATCAAGCCATGACTTACATGTTATAGGCATTTTTTACCTTAATGTCCTATTCTTTTTAAAGAAGCACTCAGAAACACATGACATTGATGTGATAGAGTTTAACCCTTTGTCCACATTGTCCTGTTGGTTATAGATGAATTTTAAGCTTCATTTCTAGTCTTCTATTACCCCACCTATTGGTAAGCTGATATGAGAGAATAGAATGCTCTCCTTTAGCGTTGGGGGAAGCATCATATGTATTTGGCAGTCAAGTCTTATATCATTACATAATCATCAATCAATCAATCTCATTTTTTGTCTTTCTCAAATCATTTTAGAAAGTTGTGAGTCTTGCCCAAAATACCCTATAAATATTCTCACATGAATAATCAACCTCAGCAGACCTTGTTGGTGTGTGTGTGTGTGTGTGTGTGTATGTGTGTGTGTGTGTGTTTTGTTTTCATGTCTTAACCAACTTTTGAGTGGGAGTCCACTCTTGTTTGGAAGAATTGGCTATCACATCAACTTGACTTTGTTCATCATTTATCTCTTCTGCATCTCTCTCACTACAATTGAAGTTTATACACTCCCACATGATACACAGAAAGGAGTTTTTCCAAAATCAGGGTTCAGTTAGTACATAGTAAGTTCAGTTAGTACATAGTAAAGGAAGAAATGATTCTCAAGTTCTTCCTATAGTCTTTTTACTTGACTCCAAACAATGACTGCTGTCTCTGTTACATATAGAATCAGAAAGAAGGATTAGGCACTGATCTTGCTGCTTGGTTTGTATCCTTTCTGTTATTTCTTGCCTCACCTTACAGATATTTATCTCCATATGCCATCAGAGGTTAGTTTGATAACTAATAGTAACAAGATGAAGGAAATGACCCACATCCCACTGTACATTCATCAAAAATGGAAAAGATACTTACAATTAACACTTAGCTGTTCAATAGAATATAATTTCCTGACACTCTTATTGATCAAAGATTTTTTTATCAAAATAGTTTTATTGGTCAGAAGCTCTTTTGCTTTTGGGGGAGGCACACTCACCTGTGCTCAGAGCTTACTCCTGGATGCACTCTGCACTCAAGGATGATGCCCTGTGAGTCTCAGTCAACCACGTGTGTGTGGTCTTAGGGATAAAACCTGGAGCAGCTGTAAGCAAGACAAATGCCCTCCCCATTGTGCTATTAGTCTGGACCCCAGAATTTCTTCCATTAAATTAATTTTAATAGTAAAAATGTACTTTATAGAATAGCTTATACTCCACTCATCCAGTTATAATTATATACTAAAAAAGAGATTTTTGTTAAAAATACACATGTTAAAATAGCAGTTAAAGCTCAATTTATAAAATTTGACAGTGATTTTTAAGGTTAAATTCATTTTTGTTTTTGTGTGATTTTGATGAATTATTATTTTCTGTTTGAAATGCTTAATAAAAATAATAATCTCTGGGATAAACTACTGTCAAGATGGGTTGTGGGAATTTAAAAATATTCATGTGTTAGGAACAATATGAGGACAAGAGCATATTAAATCCTTATTATGAGTCAATATTCTTTCACCTCACTCCCTGAGTCCCACACTTATTTTATTCAGTAAAGACAAGAGATACTTCCTCACTCTGGTTCTGTACATGTTTACTAGTAAGCTCCAATTTCTGTTTTGCTGTGATTCCTTAAATGGGAAGAAAATGAATTAATTTCTTGACCCAATGGCTAGGATATATTTGACAAATTTATACTACCAATTTTGTTTATAAATTTATACCACCGATTTTTTTTTACAAATTTATACCATCAATTTATGACAGAAAGATCCCAGAATTTTTTTTCAAAAATACATATTGTTCTTTAGTTTTATTATACTATTAGAAAATGTAAAAATTACATTAAGATCAGTGCTCAGGATTAACTCCCGTAGGAAAGTATAACCATAATGAGCTTATTTGGGGGAGTATATGTTGGAAACTATTATATATTGTTGTTAGTTTGAAATACAAAGCGGCTTTACTTAATGAATTTAGGTTTCCCCTTTTTGTATTTGGTAAGGAACCAAGGTGAATCCAACTCTAGATCCTTTGGTTAATTTACAGTTAAAGGTTGCAGAGATAGTTAAATGGGTAGAACACATTGTATGCTAAGAGGCCGGGTTCAATCTTCAGCACCATATGGTTCAAGGGCACTACTAGAAGCAACTCCTACTGCACAGATATAGAAATTGCCTCAGAGCACTTTCAGGTATGGCCCCAAGCAAACAAGACAAAAAAAGAACACAATCCATCAGAAAAGCATAACAGTTTGCAAAATGTGGGTAATGAACACTATGATATAAATACAGTTAGAGAAAAAGTCTGAGCAGAAAGTCAGGGAACAATTCTTAGAGTAGGCCCTTAAGAAAAAATTGGTATACACATTGAATCCGTCTGGCAGAAAATAGGAGATAGGGTCCATCCAGTAGAAAGAACACCAGGAAGACATGTGGGCTGGAACTGCCAAAAGCCATTTTCACCAAATGAGAAAAACCCATCATTATTCAGCAAGGCTAGAATGAATAATAGTAGCTGACACATTCTGAGGACCAACTGCCACACACATTTGTTAGCAGGAATTTATTATAGGAATTCAGAGTTCTGAGAATGAAAGGGCAGAGAGAAAGTAGAGAGAGAGGTTTCCAAAAATGAACTAGAAGCAAAGAATCAAGACTCTTTGCAGAAATATCATTCTTTTCAGCTTCTAGACAAGTTTTTCTGCTTCAAGCTTCAGTCTAGGCAGCCTAGCTACCCCATCTCTAAGATCTGAAAATTTTCAAATTATTTGTGGAAACACATTAAAGGGCCAGCTTGAGTCAATCAAGTGTCTCTAGGGAAGAAAGTTAACTTCTGGGAAGAATGTAGATCCGCTACCCGAGAATATTGAACAGAGAAGCCATTTTGCAAAGTAGGTACAGACAATTCTCCTCTGCCTGGCTCTCAAAGAGGCAGTTGTGATGAATCTGGAGAGGAAGGAAGTTTCCCTGTCTGCTCAACTAAAACCATATTTGTCTCATGTTGGAAGTTATGTGCAGGCAATGAAGATTTCAGAGTTGGGGGAAGACGTGAGGGTCCAACCTTTATTTTAGGAAATCACACTGTAACAGGTTTTCAGGTAGAGCTAATGGACCAAAAGATAGATGCATTTATCTCCATTCTCTCCTGTGAAATACTAGCCCCCAACTGACAGAAATAGTATACTGGAAGAAAGGAACACACAGAGAGAAAGAGTAAGAGAATAAGTACCTGATGAAAGTAATGCTATGACGGATATGTAATCCCACCATTGGAAGATGGGTTACAAATGTACTAGGAGAGAAGAAAAGTTTTGCTTTTTGTGTTTGTGTATCTTGGTGCACACTCGGTAATGCCTAAGTTCAAGCCCAAGTTTTGTGCTTAAGAGTCGCTTCTGGGGCCAGAGGAGATAGTATAACTGGTAGGGCATGGTGTTTGATCTTTGGAACTCCATATGGTCCCCTGAGCACTCCAGGAGTGGGAACGCTGAGCACAGAGTCATGAGTCAGTCCTGAGCAACATGGAAGTGTACCTCTCAAAGTAATCCTGGTGGTGCTTTGGGGTCCTAGGGATTAGAGTAATATCGGGATCTAGTCTAGGCTCCTCCTGCAATAAATGCTGAACCCTAGGTGCCTACACAGGAGAATCTCAAAGAAGAGAACACATTATTTCCAAAGCATTCTAACAAAGATCTGAGATATAAAGACCCTGGTATCAAGAAAGTCACTGAGAGCCTTTTTTTGATCTCTTGATAAAAAGCATTCAGGTGAGCCTTTATACAAAATAGACAACAAAACATCTTCCTTTCCTAGTATAGTGAGAGAAAGGGATGGAGAATAATAAGCAAAAAAGAGGAAAATAAGACAAACATGAATGGTAGGGGAAAATGAAAAGAAAATTGGTATATGATATTCAGGTTGACTGTAAGGTAGGAAATAGGTACAAGATAATCATAATAATGCAAAGCTACTGACATAACAAAAGATGGTAAAATTTATTGAAAGAAATTTGAACTTAAAGATGATGATAAAAAAAAAACAAAATAAGATGTAAATAGATAATTGAAAATAATTCCAAAGCAAGAAATAATAGAATAACCATATTTTAGAACATGAAAATATAAACCAGAAGAAAAATTCAAATATTACGGGGATCCCTGTGTCTCCTGCGGACCCAAACTGCCCCAGGGAAGAGCGGAAACTCCATCAACCGGGGAACCAAGGCTAACTGCCTTGGTTTCCACTCTTGGAACTACGCTGGGCTCCTGGGACCGGCTGAAAATCGCCCCAGGTGTGTGCGTGATCCCCGCGTCTCTGGGACCCAAACTGCCCCAGGGAAGAGCGGAAACTCCATCAACGGGAACCAAGGCTAACTGCCTTGGTTTCACTCGCGGAACCTTGGGCCCTGCTCTTCCGTAATCCATCCCAAAACTCAAAACCCTTGACGGACGCTAGCGCATCCGCTGCGAGCCTTTTACTACCTATCTTTGCATGAGGTACCACTGAACCTTGGTCCCTACATCCTTGCTACCCACCCAAACTCCGCAAACAGACCAGACACCTACTAACTGTACTATCCTGTCATCCAAGACCCCACATTTGCAACCTCACAATAGTCAAAATGGCAAAAACAGCAAAGTTCCATCCAGCTCTGTGGAGGAAGTCACTAGTCCAGATGAGCCAGCAATACCAATGAGTTATATAACCCCCCTGATAAGGAATTTCCGGAAAAGAAATGTTAAGGAGTCATAAGGAATTCAAAGAAGCAATGGAATGCAAACTCAATAAAATACAAGAGGACATGATAGAGAGAAGTGAGGAAAATGCAAATGGAAATGACATATATTAAAAAATGAGGTAAAGTGGGGCCACCTGCCCCTCGAGGTAGTTGCAGGTGTGGCTGCAGTGCTTAGCTGCATTGGCAGGTGGCAGACAGGGAGATAGGCTTTTGCCACACCCCCAGGGCTCCTGGACCCTGGGCCCTGGATGGTGGATGGTCTGACATAGGAAGAACAAAGTGCAGCCACGCAAAGAGTCTTGGATAATGAAGTAGGCTGGGACAGGTCCTTCCCAGGATCTTTTCACATCTGTACAACATAATGATCATTGTAGTTGTAATAAATCTGGGAGGTTGATGGGGGGAATTAGGAACTATAATGTCACATTAGGAAATCACTGCTGAAGCCGGATGGGACTCGTCCACCACGCTAGCCACCATTTTCATTGTCCAGACGCTGGAGAATGTCCCACGACCAGAGACCAGCAAAGCCGGTTCGAGCCCAAGTAGGCGGCTCCAAGAGGCGGGAAGCACTGGGAAGTCGCCAGACGGAGGTGCGGTCACCCCCTTCCCCCTCCATCGTGACTCAGCCCGGTTTCCGCCCAGGAGCCGCTGACGGCCCGGCATCCAGAGTCTTGCAGACGGCTCGGGAGGCGGGAGCCTGGCTCTCGCGCCGGGCCTCAGCTGACTATGGAACCTCGAGGAGGGCAGATGGGGCTTTGGGAGTGGGCCTGCCGCCCCCGGAGGGTCCCAGAAGCAGCCGGATGGGACTCGCCCACCACGCTAGCTACCATTTTCACTGTCCAGACGCTGGGAGAATGTCCCACTCGACCAGAGGACCAGCAAAGCCGATTCGAGCCCAAGTAGGCGGCTCCAAGTAGGTGGGAAGCTACTGGGAAGTCGCCAGACGGAGGCGCGTCACCCCTCTCCCCCCTCCATCGTGACTAGCCCGGTTTCCCCGCCCAGGAGCATTGACGGGCCCGGCATCCAGAGTCTTGCAGACGGCTCGGAGGCGGGAGCCCTGGCTCGCGCCGGGCCTCAGCTGACTATGGAACCCCGAGGAGGGCAGATGGGCTTTGGGGGTGGGCCCGTCGCCTCGGAGGGTCCCAGAAGCAGCCGGATGGACCTCGCCCACCACGCTAGCTACCATTTTCACTGTCCAGACGCTGGGAGAATGTCCCACGACCAGAGGACCAGCAAAGCCGGTTTGAGCCCAAGTGGGCGGCTCCAAGAGGTGGGAAGCACTGGGAAGTCGTCAGGACGGAGGGGCGCGGTTCACCCTCCTCCCCCTCCATCGTGGATCAGCCCGTTTCCCGCCCCAGGAGCCGCTGCCGGGCCCGGCATCCAGAGGTCTTGCAGACGGCTCGGGGGCGGGAGCCTGGCTCGCGCCGGGCCTCAGCGACTATGGAACCCGGGGAGGGCAGATGGGCTTTTTGGGAGTGGTCCGTGCCTCCGGAGGGTCCGGAAGCAGCCGGATGGGACCTGCGCCCACCACGCTTAGTCACCATTTTCCCACTGTCCAGACGCTGGGAGAATGTCACCAGCTCCAGGGACCAACAAAGCCGGCCCGAGCCTCAAGTAGAGCGGCTCCAAGAGGCGGGAAGCACTCGGAAGTCGTCAGACGGAGGCGCGGTCACCCCTTCCCCTCCAGCGTGACTCTAGCCCGGTTTCCCGCCCAGGAGCCGCCTGACGGGCCCGGCATCCAGGAGTCTTGCAGACGGCTCGGGGGGCGGGAGCCTGGCTTGCGCCGGGCCCTCAGCTGACTATGGAACCCCGAGGAGGGCAGATGGGCTTTGGGAAGGGGGGCCCGTCGCCTCCGGAGGGTCCCCCCGGAAGCAGCCGGATGGGACTCCGTCCACAACACGCTAGCCACCATTTTTTACTTGTCCAGACGCTGGGAGAATTGTCCCACGACCAAGAGGACCAAAGCAAAGCCGGTTTGAGCCGCAGGTCATGGGCCCTTACGGCCGCATGGGCCAATCTAGGTGGTGAAACAATGATGTTTTTTGGTACACTGCATTCCGCGTAACAGCAGGAGGGTTTGCTGAGAGGGGAGATATACAGAGTGAAGGATGATCACACAGAGCCCGCCGGGTGATTGGGATTCGGAGGGGGAGGGAGACAGGACGTTGGTGATGGGGAGATGGGTTCGGGTGGAGGGTGATCTTGGAACCCTGTGGAGCCAGGACTCCACATGAGCATCCTTCAAAAAAAAAAAAAAAAAGGAGAAAAGGTGGAATAAATAAATAAATAAATAAATATCTGCAGGGCTAGCCACAAATGTAAAAGAAGAGGGAGAGAGATGCAGAGATAAAGAGAAAAGAGAGGAAAGCAGGGCTACCTGCTATTAAGGCAGCCTGGGGGTGAGTGGGAGGGGGTGGAGCACATTGGTGGTGGAAATGGGGTACTGGTGGAGGGATGGGTGCTGGAATACTGTATTACCAAGAACCAATGGCACCTTTGTAATTGTATGTCTCACGGTGGTATAATAAGAAGAAAAAAAAATTAAAAAAAAAAAAAAAAAAATAATAAAAATGAGGTAAATGAAATGGGAAAAACACAGTGGAAAGCCAGCATAGCAGAATAATAGCTACTGAAGAAAGAATTAGGTGATCTCAAGACAGCGCTCCAAAGATTCTCTACACAACACCAGAAGATAGAAAAAAAGACTCAACAACTACCGAAACAGACAACAAGAGATAATCGGGATGAAGCTAGAAGAAACAACATACGGATCATTGGGGTCCCAGAAGGGCAAGAAGAAAACCCTGATGAAGAAGAAACTGTCAAAGCTATTATTGCTGAGAAGTTCCCGAACTAAAGAACACTGGCTCTCAAGATCCAGGGAGGCCCTGGGATACCCCCACAAAAGAAACCCCAACAAGAATACTCCAAGACACATCTTAATTAAAATGACAAAAACTATAGATAGAGATGGAATACTGGAAAGCAGCAAGATCAAAGAAGGAAATCACATACAAAGGGAACATCTCTAAGATTTACAGCAGACTTCTCTGATGAAACACTCCGAGCCCAAAAAACAATGGTGGGATATTGTGAAAAGGTCTCAATGAACTGCAGGCCCTCACCAAGAATTCTCTTACCCGGCCAGACTCACATTCAGATATGAAGGAAAGATACACAACTTCATGGATAAGCAAACAACTCAGGAACTTCCATGGACTCAAAAACCAACTTTTAAAAGAAGGAACCTGAGGGTCTACTGTAATACGACCTAAACCCATAAGCACAACAAGCACAAAACAGAAAGATGACACAAAATCCCCCGATGACAATAATCTCTCTCAATGTCAATGGTCTAAATGCACCAATTAAGAGACACAGAGAGAACAAAAATGGAATTAAAAAATTGAACCCAACATTCTGCTGTCTACAAGAAACACATCTGAATAATCAGAACAAACACAGACTCAAAGTCAAAGGTTGGAAGACCATTCTCCATGCAAACAACTCCTCCAAAAAAGGCTGGTGTGGCCATATTAGTATCAGATAATATAGACTTCAGGCTGAAAAAAAGGTTAGAAGGGACAACGAAGGCCATTTCTTATTACTTAAGGGGTAGTGTACACCAGGAAGAAATTACACTACTAAACATATATGCAACCCAACGAGGGGCCAGCAAAAATACATAAAACAACTGCTAAGAGACCTCAAAGAAGACATTAACAGTAGCACAATAATAGTTGGAGACTTCAACACTGCTCTATCAACGATGGATAGATCAACAAGACTGAAACCTCACCAAGGAAATATTGGCCCCTGAAGGAAGAAATGGAAGAAAGAGAGCTAGTAGATATATACAGGGCTTTTCATGCCAAAAAAAAGCTGAATACACATTTTTTTCTAGTGCACATGGAACATTCTCCAAGATAGACCACATGCTAAGCCACAAAGCATACCTCAATAAAAAAAAGATAGAAATTGTGTCAGCTATCTTTTCAGACCATGATGCACTGAAAAATGGAAGTTAACCGCACACAGAAACAGGGAGTCAAACCAAACACCTGGAAACTGAACAGCTCACTCCTGAACAACAAATGGGTCATAGAAGAAATCAAACAGGAAATCCAAAGATTTCTGGAAACAAATGAAAAATGAAGACACCAACTATAAGAACCTGTGGGACACGGCAAAAGCCGTTGTTAAGAGGGGAAATTTATAGCTCTGCAAGCATTCATCAGGAAACAAGAAAGGGCCCACATAAATAACCTGACTACACAGCTGAAGACATTAGAGAAAGACCAACAAAAAGGAGCCCCAAACCCAGGCAGAAAAAAAGGAAATAATAAAACTTAGAGAGGAAATCAATGAGTTGGAAACCAAAAAAAACAATCCAAAAAGATTAATGAAACCAAGAGCTGGTTTTTTTAAAAAATAAACAAGATTGACAAAACCATTGGCAAGACTTGTAAGGACAGGGAAAGAGAGAACCCAAATAAACAGAATCAGAAATAAAAAAGGGTGACATCACAACAGAAACCACAGAAATCCAAAAAGATCATCAGAGATTACTTTGAGAGCCTGTATGCCGTGAAACATGAGAATCTAGAAGAAATGGATCAATTCCTGAAGTCCTATAACCTCCCACGGCTGAAAACAAGAAGACCTCCAATACCTGAATAAGCCTATCACCATTGAGGAAATAGAAACAGTAATTAAAAAGACTTCCCAAACACAAAAAGCCCAGGTCCAGACGGATTCCCTAGTGAACTCTACCAAACCTTTAAGGAGGACCTACTGCCAGTCCTGTTCAAGCTCTTCCAGGAAATAGAAGAAACAGAAACACTCCCAAACAGCTTCTACGAGGCACATATCACCCTGATACCCAAAGCAGGGAGAGACAACACAAAAGAAAGAAAAACTACAGACCAATATCCCTGATGAACACGGATGCTAAGATCTTCAACAAAAATACTAGCAAACAGAATCCAAAGACTCATCAAGAAGATTATACATCATGACCAAGTAGGATTCCATCCCGGTATGCAAGGATGGTTCAACATTCGCAAGTCAATCAACATAATACATCATATCAATAAGAGAAAAAATAAAAACCATATGATCCTATCAATAGACGCAGAGAAAGCATTTGACAAGATCCAGCACCCGCTCATGATTAAAACCCTCCAGAAAATGGGAATTGAAGGGACTTTCCTCAAGATAGTTACAGCCATCTACCAAAAAGCCCACAGCGAGCATCATTCTCAATGGGGAAAAGTTGAAAGCCTTCCCCCTGAGATCAGGGACAAGACAAGGTTGCCCACTCTCACCTCTTTTATTCAATATAGTACTGGAAGTACTATGCCATAGCAATCAGAGAAGAAAAGGACATCAAGGGCATCCAGATAGGCAAGGAAGAAGTCAAGCTATCATTATTTGCAGATGACATGATATTATACCTAGAGAACCCTAAAACTCTAACCAAAAAACCCCTAGAAACAATAGACGCATATAGTAGAGTGGCAGGATACAAAATCAACACGCAAAAGTCGAGTGGCTTTCCTAATATACAAATAACGAAAAGAGAAGAAAGGGATATTAAGGAAACAATTCCATTCACAATTGTGCCACAGAAAATCAAATACCTAGGAATCAACTTACCCAAGTGTGTAAAGGACCTGTACAAAGAAAAACTACAAGACACTGCTCCAAGAGATAAAAGAGGACACAAGGAAATGGAAACACATTCCCTGCTCATGGATGGGGAGAATCAACATTGTCAAAATGGTAATACCCCTAGAGCTCTATACAGATTCAATGCAGTCCCTATGAGGATACCCCCATGACATTCTTTTCAAAGAAATTGACCAAACAATCCTGAAATTTGTATGGAACGATAAACCCCCAAGGATAGCTAAAGCAATCCTCGGGAAAAAGAAGATGGGAGGCATCACCTACCCAACTTCAAACTGTACTACAAGGCAGTAGTAATTAAAAACAGCATGGTATTGGAATAAAAACAGACCTGTGGACCCATGGAATAGAATTGAGTATCCTGACACCCAACCTCAAACACATGATCATTTAATCTTTGATAAAGGTGCAACGAGTCCAAAAATGGAGTAAGGGAAAGCCTCTTCAATAAGTGGTGTTGGGAAAACCGGGCAGCGACATGTAAAAAAATGAATTTGGACCTGTGTCTAACACCATGCACAAAAAATCAGATCAAAGTGGATTAAAGATCTCAATATCAGACTTGAATCCATAAAGTACATTGAAGAAAAATATAGGAAAAACCCTCCATGACATTGAAGCTAAAGGCATCTTCAAAGATGAAACATCTCTAACAAAGCAACTAGAAGAAAAGATAAATATATGGGACTACATGAAACTAAAAAAGCTTCTGCACCTCAAAAGAAACAGTGACTAAGATACAAAAAGCAGTCCACAGAATGGGAAAGAATATTCACCCAATACCCCATCTGATAAGGGGTTTAATATCCAGGATATATCAGGCACTGGTAGAACTTCTTACAAGAAGAAAACCAAACAAACCCCATCAAAAAATGGGGGAGAAGAAATGAACAGAAACTTCAGCAAGGAAGAAATTCGAATGGCCAAAAAACATAAGAAAAATGCTCATCATCACTAATCATCAGAGAGATGCAAATCAAAACAACAATGAGATACCACTTTACACCACAGAGACTGGGCACATATTCAAAAGAACAAGAACAACAAGTGCTGGGCTGGGTGTGGGGAAAAGGGGACACTCATCCATTGTTGGTGGGAATGCCGGCTGGTACAGCCTTTCTGGAAAACAATAATGGACATTCCTCCAAAGACTAGAAATTGAACTCCCATTTGACCCAGCCATAACCACTCCTGGGAATCTACTACTTGGGAAACCAAAAATACGCAGCGGAAACACCATCCCTACTTTTATGTTCATAGCAGCATTATTCACAATAGCCAGAATCTGGGAAGCAACCCGAAAGTGCCCGAAAAATAGATGACTGGATAAAAAAGCTTTGGTACATCTACACAATGGAATACCTATGCAGCTGTTAGAAAAATGAAGTTATAAAATTTGCCTACAAATGGATGGACATGGAGAAGATTATAGTTGAGCTTGAAATTAGCCAGGAAGGAGAGAGACAGATACAGAATGACTGCATTTATCTGCATAACATAAAATATATAGGTAACATATTATGATACCAATATCCAAGGTCAAGTGAAACATAGATCAGGAGGTCCCTGTCAAAGGTGGAAATTATCACAAACGTGTAGGTGTCAGAGGCTAGGTAAGACAGAAAATGGAACAGTGTGCTAACAATTGTGAGGGTACTAATGCCAACCTAGAACTGAGCATTAAATAGAGGCAAAAGGATACACATGACAACCCTCTTTAATGTATGTTCTGTAATCCATAGTCTGGAGAGGAAGGAAAAGAGAAAGATAGAGAAAATGGAAAAGAAATAAAGAACCTGCCATGGAGGAGGGCTGGGGGAGGGGGAGGGAACCGGGACGTTGGTGGTGGGAGATGGGCACTGGTGGCGGGATGGGTGCTGCAACACTGTATGACCAAAAACCCAAATATGAACTTTTTAATTGTATATCTTTGTAATTGTAAAAATAAAAAATTAAAAAAAAAAAAAAAAGAAAAATTCAAATATTACATGTATAGAAGAATAATGTTAGAATAAATCTTGTGGTTTGGGTGGAGAAGATATTCCTGTATTTATTTAAAAGCTTTTATAATTTATTGTTTCAACAAACAATAAACAAATATAGAGATTAATATTTTTAATGTAACTTTTTTTTAAAGAGAGAGATGAACTGAGCAAAAATGATTGCCAGTAGCTTATAAACTTGGAAAAGTGCTGCCTTCAGAAAACTTGCTTGGTGAGATTTGAAAATGCACAAAACCAAAAGCTATAGTGTAAAAGACTGAAGGGATGTTAAGTCAAAGGAACTTTGCACAGATAATCAGGTTTTGAGTTCTCTCTAGAATATCCAATAAAGTAGATAGTTGCTCAAATTTATTTCAGCTTTTTGCACCAATTGAAACATTGAGTTTATACCAGGAAACCAAGGGCATCTTCCGTAAATTACATAACTCAGAGGGTGTAATGCATAATTTATTGATCAGAAAGTATTTGCTGACAGCATCTGCTTTTGGGAGATATTCTGATGACAAACATGCTGCTCACAACAAAGATAGGTTTCAGTCTACAACTAAACTTATAGTGTGGGG
>JAJIBD010027476.1:0-122229 GCA_021461705.1 Cryptotis parvus
GAATCTTCCAGCTGAACTATGTTCATGAAACTTAGCCAAAACGCTGATAGACAAAAAATGTTCTATACAGATGAGTTGACTCTTGACTATTACAGCATAAAGGGAGGTGGGAGAGCAGAGGAGAGGTGAGGAATAAATCAATATATTTTAATACATAGTGACAAGGCCAGAAATCCAGGGATATACAGATTACTAAGAAATTTATGATAAGCTAATTTCAATTCTGGATAATAGCTGTTATTTATTTTAAGATTCAATGCATTCAGAACATTTTATAGTTGAGACACACCATTTAGAATATTTAATATCCATGCAAAGAACATAAAAAAGAAGAATGTAATTGAACAAAAAAAGTAGATTTTATCCTTTATGTCTTTTCCTTACACAATATCTCTATAGTCCAAGATCTTCAAGGTCTTTCCAGAAAATAATTGCATTTAGAGTTAGAAATTCAGCAGGCAAAGTGGCTTGCTGGTTTGGGTTATGGCAAGGTCTGAGTATAATTTCAATATTTTTATAATCCAGAATTTGATACTTAGATTTAAATCTGAGATTTGAAACCAGATCACTGTAATTGTACTCACATAGAACATAGTTTTGAATATTGTTGGAACATTAATAATAATAATAAAAAACATAGTCACACCCCTTCATTAATATATTGCCTAGGACTGACATATATGCTATAAGGATAAAATTGAATAGTGAAATTAAGTAACTACAGAAAAATTTTCCAAACTTGATGCGACTTTAATCTCCTTTTCAGTCTCCTTTTCTGTGTTTCCTCAATATAACTTCTAAATTGTAGAATATAAAAAATCAGACTCATTTTATTATTGCTTCCACTATGCCATTGCTTTTAACATTACTTGCTTCTGAACACAATTGTTTATTCTAAAAGCTCCTTTTATCTCTCTAAGACTCAATCTAAATATTACCATGTTGTGATATTTTCCAAGCATCCAAAGACCCTCTCACTCATCTTTTCTGTTCCAGTACTTTACATGTGTTTATTTTTAACATTGATCACATATTGCCATTATCTTACTCATTTGGGTCCTTTATTAGCCTATAAGCTCCTTGAAGGCAATTGTCAGCATTTTGTGATCCAAATACCTTGCAAAGTGACTGACTTACCTAACTATGCATTGAGTGATGAATGAATTGTAGAGCATGCATAAAAAATTTGGAACACTGACCAGGAAATTACATTTCACTAATTTAATTATATTAGCCATTGCGTAGAAACTGTGCTTTGCTCTAAGGGGAAGGATAGGACATGAGTCCAAAGTGATTTGTAATTTACCACAAAGGAAAAAAATAAATAAAACAGGAAAGAAAAGATTAGTAGTTTCAATTATACATTAAGAAGAATATAGTTTATAAAATGAAATATCTAAAAGAAGATAGGGATAAAAAGGAAACCTATTAAATCATTTTCATTTTTCAATTATAAACAAAAATGCACATTTGTCAGAGTTGACTGGAAGTGTACAGTTTAGGTGTACACTTCCTTCCCTTCTCTAAGTCAAAACTTCTACCAAAAGGGATGTTCTTTTAGAACCTTGAGTTCTGTTTGTGAACACTGTAAATACTCCCCCCCACACCCAGTTTTTGATAAATATCTGCATTAACAAATTTATACATTTAATGGTGGGTCAATCTCAGCCCCAAAGGTACTTATGGCAACTACATTTCAGAGTTAGCAAAGATACATTGAAAATACAAAAGCAATATTGCAACACTCTGGCCCATTTCTTCCTCACTTTATCTGTTTTGGGGGTGTGGGTGAGTTGAACTTAAGTGCTTACTTAAGTATTCCTGCAAATGAAGAGGCTCTAGTTTCATAATGTTTCTAAATAATTCCCAACACTAAATGAAGCACATTTTTATAAGATGCAGTCATTCTTTAAAATTTAATAGTGCAAACAAATACTAGACGAAAATGTTCAATTTAACCATTGAGTAGATTTGACCTACTGTATATAGAAGAAATTCTGTATTTATCTCGAAAGAGATAGAGTTTTCTTGAGTTCTAGAGTTTTCTTGAAAAGGTATACAGAAAAATACTAGAAGTTTCCCTAGCTTTCTCTTGGAAGTTCTTTTAGGACAGTGTGAATGAACAAGGATGAAGCTTCCACCTGGTCCTAAGGGTAGATTCCAGCCCATTGTACCCACACATCCTCCCAGTTACAGTCCTTACACTGGCTGGGGAGTGCCCACACCTCCCTGTCCAACTACTGTCTCTGCACCATGCTAAGATACACAAGTTTTAGTGTCTGTTTCTGTGGTGGCAGGAGTTGTGTGAGGACAGCATGACGAGAAATCAAGCCCACTAGAATTTCAAAGCAGAGACCTGCCTTTGAACTAAGTTTTTAAAATAATATCTGAGTTTACACAATGTCTTCGAAGACACGAAAATAATTACAATAGACCCCTCTCAAAAATGAATCAGTGAGTTAAAGGTAAACAATTGATTTATAAAGCTAGAAAAATGATAGATTAGTTAAAAATATATTGGGTGGGAAACAATTTTCTTAGATCATAAAAAGAAGGAAAAATCAAAAGGAAAGGGTCAGTGTTTCCTCAGTCAGAACTGGCCCTGCTGTATGGTTTTAGAACCTTAAAAATTGTTACTTTTACTTCTTATGGATGAAAGTGTGTATGAAAAGATACTTGATATTTTTCTTCAATACAGAACAGTCTTTTTGTTTGTTCTTTGCTTTTTGGGTCACACCCAGTGAGGCTCAGGGGTTACTCCTGGCTGTTTGCTTAGGAATTAAACCTGGTGCTGCTTGGGGACCATATGGGATGCCTAGGATCGAACCTGGGTTGGCTGCATGTGAGGCAAATGCCCTACCACTGTGCTGTCGCTCCAGCCCCACAGAACAGTCTTAAGACCGAACATGTACATATTTATTTTCTTAATGTTCCAGTGAATTTTGAATGTGTCTTTACATACTGCATTTACCCTCTCTATAGTGCAATTGAAGATGACAGTTTCCATTTCCTTTTTATTATTTTTCTTGTTTGCCATTAGAGAAAAACATATAAGAATTAAAATATTATCGGGGCCGGAGAGATAATATAGCAGGTTAGGTGTTTTCTTTCAGGTGGATGACCCAGTTTTGTTTTAGAAGTAAGCCGGGAGCACCACCTCATGTGGCCCCCAAACTAATGATCCAAAAAATTTTATCAGACCTCAAGAAAGTCTGGAGTAGTTGAAATCCATGACTATGAATATGATTGGTTGATAAAGTACAAAAAGGCAACGATAAGTTATGAAAAGCATTTGAAGAATTTATGACGACTGCTTCACATTCTTAAGATATAAACATTTCAAATTAGTAAAAAGGGATTTTTAAACAAACTTAAAACAGATAATTTACACAAGAAGAAATAAAAATTGCTGAATGTATATAAATTATAACTTTATTATTTTCAAGGAAGCAAGTGCATGCAAAGCTATTATCCACTTATTACCTTAATTCTTTTTTTTACCTTTTTTGGGGGTACCACTTGGCAATGCTCAGAGGTTACTGCTGGATTTTCACTCAGAAATTACTCCCAGCAGTGCTGGGCGGGGACCACGTGGGATTCCAGGGATCAAACCCCAGTGGGCCGCATGCAAGGCAAAATGCCCTACCCGCTGTGCTATTGCTCTGGCCCCTAATTCTATTATTTAAAATTTTTTTATTATACCACCGTGAGACATACAATTACAAAGGTGTTCATAATTGGTTCTTGGTAATACAGTATTCCAGCACCCCTCCCTCCACCAGTGCCCCATTTCCACCACCAATGTACCTCACCCCTCCCACCCACCCCAAGCTGCCTCAATAGCAGGTACCCCCGTTTCCTTCTCTCTCTCTCTCTCTCTCTGTCTCTGCATCTCTCTCCGTCTTATTTTACACATTGGGGCTAGCCCTGCAGATATTTAGAGTTTATCACTTAAGTCTCTTTGTGTATATTCAATGGTGAGTTTTAATCTGCCATTACCATTTCCCACATTTAGTAAAACACTGGTATCTATTTATATCCTATTAATGAATGCAGTCATTCTATATCTGTCCTTTTCCTTCTGACTAATTTCACTCAGCAAGATAGTCTCCATGTCCATCCACTTGCAGCTAAAATTTCATAATTTCATCTTTTCTGACAGCTGCATAGTATTCCATAGTGTAGATGAACCACAGTTTCTTTAGCCAGTCCTCTGTTCTCGGGCATTTAGGTTGTTTCCAGATTCTAGCTATAGTGAATAGCATAGAGATGAATAAAGAAGTACAGATAGTGTTTCTGCTATGTGTTTTGCGGCTCTCGGGTATATTCCCAGGAGTGCTATTGCTGGATCAAATGGGAGCTCAATATCTAGTTTTCGGAGGAATACCCATATTGTTTTCCAAAAGGGCTGCAGTCGGCACTCCCACCAACAGTGGATCAGAGTCCTTTTTCCCCCCACATCCACGCCAGCACCGGTTGTTCTTGCTGTTTTGGATGTGTGCCAGTCTCTGTGGTGTGAGATGGTACCTCTTTGTCATTTTGATCTGCATCTCCCTGATGATTAAAGATGAAGAGCACTTTTTCATATGCCTTTTGGCCATTCGAATTTCTTCTTTTGGAAGCTTCTGTTCATTTCTTCTCCCCATTTTTTGATGGGGTTGGCTGTTTTTTCTTGTGAAGTGCTACCAGTGCCTGATATACCCTGGATATTAACCCCTTATCAGATGGGTATTGGGTGAATATCCTTTCCCACTCTGTGGATTGTCTTTGTATCTTGGTCACCATTTCTTTTGAGGTGCAGAAGCTTTTCAATTTTATATAATCCCATTTGTTTATCATTGCTTCCACTTGCTTGGTCAGTGGTGTGTCATCTTTAAAGATACTTTTCATTTCGATGTTGTAGAGCCGTTTCTCCTATGTTTTCTTCGATGTACCTTATAGATTCATGTCTGATGTTAGATCTAGAGTCCATTTTGAACTGACTTTTGTGCATGGCGTTAGAAGGAGGTCTAAGTTCATTTTTTTTACATGTAGCTGCCCAGTTTTCCCAGTACCATTTGTTGAAGAGGCTTTCTTTGCTCACTTAATATTTTTTGCTCCTTTATCGAAGATTAAGTGGTTGTATATTTGAGAGTGTGTTTCAGGATATTCAGTTCTATTCCATAGGTCTACAGGTCTGTCTCTATACCAATACCACACTGTCTTAATTACAACTGCTCTGTAGTAGAGCTTGAGGTTGGGGAAAGTGATACCTCCCATCTTCTTTTAAATGAATCTCGAAATCCTTCGTGAAACTCATGGAAACTCTTTGTCTATATTTCATTGCTCAAAGATTCTGAGTCAGTATCCAGAAGAGGGACCCTATTTAACATTTTAAAAAAATATGACTCTTAGGCATTTGCTCTACTTCCGTTTAAATAGTTTCAATGTTTTGACAATTGCCTCTTGTCTACAACTCCCCAAATATTTCGCTTCTAATTTTGCTATAGATGGTGTGTTTATTTGTTGAGGCAACTCTTACATTTTGCTTCTGTTGCTTTCACATATAAATATTAGGATTGGGGTTGCAATGTATTACAAACAGTATTAAAAATTATTTGGAATGTTTTTCTTAATCATTTTCTACCTTTATTGATTTTTAGTTTTGTTTTCTTTTGTAAGCAAAGTCTGAAGCAAACTGTATTTATAGATTTTTGCTTACTTCTTTGATATATGTAGTTTTTATTTATTTTCATATTTCAGAAACTGACTAAGGCGTTAAGTCATTGCTAAGACCAAAATATGAAATCAATATTTGTTTAAGTTCGTTTAATTTATTGCTAAGTATAGGAAAATTCCTTTCTGTAAGATCTTTAATTACTTTTTCTGTTTTTATTGTTTTGGTTTGATCCTCAAAATTACTTGTGATGTTATTACTGCAAAGCAAGTTTATGACTTCTATTTCAACATTTTACTCAATATTTTTTTATCTTGAACTTTATTTTAAATTAATGTATTACAATTTGAGTATCACATTTATAACAGTGTTTGTGTTCTTGATGTATAAAGTAACGGTACCCCATCACCAACAAAATGTCTAAGACTTCTCCCATCATAGTCCTTATATTTTTTCCCATCCTCCTCTTCATTAGATTTCTTTCTCACCTCACTGCTTAGTAATCTGAGTTTTGTAAACCAAGACAACAGGTTAGTTGTATGCATTGTTCATTCTCTTTTCTACAAGTGGGCTTCTTTCAGTATAAGTATGCACAATGGCTGTTAATCTTAAATCTCATATTTGTGCCTTTGACTTGTGTGCAGAATGAAACAGTTCGATATAGCACTCACCACTCAAGGCTCTGTCTTTCCTCCTGTCTGTGGTAGTTTTCTTTTAGATGACTCAGAGCTATTATGTCATGCTACGCTTCGGCCTGTGAGTTAACAGCAGCTGAATGCTTGTGGGAAAATAGCTGATGGGAAAGGAAAGAGAAGGAGCTGGACTTGGAAGCCAGTGTTGAACTGGGAGGCATATGCCTGGGTCCAAGGTGGCCTGTTAGACTGGAGTGAGTGTGAGTGTCATCCCTTACTTACCTTCTGTGTTCTAGTTCCAAGGTAGTATGTGTGGTTTGTGGTAAATAGTCCCACAATAAATTCATTATCCTTGGTGATTGTGTTCATAGAAAACCCCAACCACATCAAGTCATGATGATTCTATGACTAGAGTCTAACTTTTATTACATTTTGAAGCATTTTCTTAGAAAATTGAAAGAAGGTTTCCTAGGCACAATCCAGTTTACTGCCATGAAGATTTTTAAAACATGCTAAAGAGTCCTTGTCATGTTTTAAAAATCCTCCACTCATGACAGACCTGTATCAGAGCTTAAAAGCCTGTAATGAAGAAAGACAGAAAATGGGCTAATTGAAGTGGTACAAGGGAATTGAAAACCCTAATTTTACAAAAATGTTGGCATTTTATTTTATTGTAACCCCTGAAGGTAAGTAAGCACAATGTAATTGGGGGAATAACTTTCGTTAACAAATGGTGGTAGCTGTGACACTTTAAACTGGGTTAAAAATCTGGGAATGTACTACAAAATGGAAACAGCTAGGAGTGGGTCATTTTCATTGAGTGATGGAATGAGAAGTTGGTGGTAAGTGCAATGAGGCATACGTTCTCCAAGAGATGTGAGGCTCTGCTCTCCCCATTTCATAGTATGATAAACCAGTGTCAAGTCAGTAACCTTTGTTTACAAGAAAAGAGATGATAGTATAGTCATTAAACTATAGACCCAAATGTATAATATTTACTTCTTTATTTTAATTTACTTTTATTATTTCCCCCCAAATATTATTACACCATTTTAGACATACAATTGAAAGATGCTCATGTAGAGTTTTTGGTTCTACAGTGTTCCAACACGCATCCCTCCACCCAAACCCATCTCCCATCACCAATGTCCCCACCTCTCTCCCCCCCCCGCACCTCAACTACTTGGCAGATTCTGTATGTCATTTCTCTCCTCTTTATCTCTCCCTCCCGCCAAACTTTCCTGTACATTGTGGAATGCAGTGCATTAAAAGACATTACTGTTTCACTATTTTAGTGGACCGTGCGGCTGCTATGCGGCGCGACCTGAGCTCAAACTGGTTTTGCTCTGTTGATCTGGTCATGAGGCAGTTTCCCAGCGTCCGGACAGCGAAAATGGTGGCTAGTGTGATGGGCAAGTCTCATCCGGCTGCTTCCGGGACCCCCAGAGGCGATGGGCCAACACCCAAAACCCATCTGCCCTCTTCGGGATCCCATCGTCCAGCTGGGCTCGGCGCGAGCCGAAGTTCCAGCCTCCCCAGCCGCTTGTGAAGCTCTGCATGCTGGCCCCTGGGCAGCTCCTGGGCGGGCCACCAGGCTCGACAAAATGGAGAGGGGAATATTTACTTCTTAATATAGATATAAATTGCATATAACTTACTGTAGACTGGAATTGTGAGATGTGTTAGGGCCAGAAGGAACACTACATTTTGGATATGAAATTCAAGGTAAAAGTGTCTTATAGGAAAACACTCTCTCTGCCATAGAGAGTTTTGGTCATCGGACTGTCATCTAATGGACTCTGAAGAAGGTTGAAGGACATCTTGAATGATTAAGAATGTGAATAACCAGAGCAACTCTGCTCAAAGGACTGGCGGTGACCTGATGAAAATAAAGATTGAGGATAGTTTAAAACAATGTAGTGGTTACAAGAAACTCAATAGACAGACTACTTCTTTCCCTTGTCCTCTAGCTAATTCTTTCTTCTTCTTCTTCTTCTTCTTCTTCTTTCTTCTTCTTCTTCTTCTTCTTCTTCTTCTTCTTCTTCTTCTTCTTCTTCTTCTTCTTTCTTCTTCTTCTTCTTTTTTTCTTCTTCTTCTTCTTCTTCTTCTTCTTCTTCTTCTTCTTCTTCTTCTTCTTCTTCTTCTTCTTCTCCTCCTCCTCCTCCTCCTCCTCCTCCTTCTTCTCTCTCTCTCCTCTTCCTCTTCTTCTTCTTCTTCTTCTTCTTCTTCTTCTTTCTTCTTCTGCTGATTCTTCTGCTTCTGCTTCTTCTTCTTCTTTCTTCTTTCTTCTCCTCCTCCTTCTCTCTTTTTTCTTTTTCTTCTTCTTCTTCCTCCTCCTCCTCCTCCTCCTCCTCCTCTTCTTCTTCTTCTTCTTCTTCTTTCTTATACTTCCTCTCTCTCCTTTTTTTCTCTTTCATGTCTTCTCTACCCAATTATTTATCTTTCCCAACCTCTCTCTCTCTCCACACACACACACACACACACCATATTTTGTTGCTTTTGGGGGCCATACCTAGCAGTGCTCAGGAGTTACTCTGTTCTCTATAATCTATACTCAAGAATCCTTCCTAGCATGAAAGGGGGAGGTAACAGAACACATGGGATTCTAAGTGTCCAACCTGGGTCAGCTGCATGCAAGGCAAATGCCCTATTTGCTGCACTTTCTCTCTGACCCCACATGCAATTTTTGAAAAAAAATCTTTGTTTTGTGTTTTGACAGTGGGCTTAGTAAAATCTCAAAGGGAAGCAGAAGCAAAGTTGTTTGAAATAGACCCAAACTTTCCAAGGTGACTTAGGGAACAGCAGCTGTGGGTGCCAAGAAAAGAATGTTGAGTCAACTGGATAACAAGAACTGGTCTGTTGCAGTCGTTCTGAGGCTTTTGTGACTGCGCAGAGCATGATAAGTGTTCGCTGCACCTTTTGCTTCTCTTGTGCTTTCAAATATCTACATGAAATTGGCTGTGGGTTTCCTCTGTACTTTGCTGTAATGCTTGTAGGAAGGTGCTGATTCTCAGCACTGACTTCACTAGACGAGAAGGGAGAAATTAGATAAGGACATACAACAGAAACAGGACACAAATAGAAATAAGGAATACATTCCTTTTATGAATAACCTCAAATGAACCTTTGGGAGAGCATGTGGCAAAATTTCAATAGCAGATGATTCTGTCCTAAAATATAAGGAGCTATATCATTAACTGAGCAATGTGCAAAACTCAAAATGAGTCTGTAACAGGATAGTGTGTATTATAGTTGTGATTTCCATCTTATGGCAGATTCTTTCAATTTTCCCTTTAGTCCATAAGAAACTAAGTTCTGTAGCTAACATTTATGAAGGTACTTTATATTATTTCAGCAGTAGCAAGCACTATGTACTATTTCATTTAATGCTCAAAACAATAGCCCTTATTTGGCAGTCGGCAGTTATCTTATTTTACAATCAGATATGGCTGATAATAGGTTGGAAAATTGCTAGAAGACACTTTTGATTTATGGAGTTAACATTCAAAAATTGATACAGGAGAGATAATACATAACTTAGGCATTTCCCTTGCATATGGCCAATTCTGGCTCATTGCCTGGCACTACGTGTGCTCCCAGAGCCCCACCAGCAGTGGTACCAGAACACTGAGCCTGGGTAAGAGCACTGCCAATATGGTTAAACCACCCCCCCTCACCCTACCCTGGGTCCTGCCCTAAATATGAATCTAGCTCTAAGTGGCCATGAAATCCAAGTTCCAAATCACTTCGACACAAATGCAATTTTGACTGAAAAGCAAAATGTATGGGATATGGAGAATTGCTGTGGGTAGGAGAGAATTTTACATGATTTCCAAGAAAGAAAGCATTTGATAGATTATGGAAAAAGGCAATACCAGTATCTGGGGCCCTTCTTAGTACTGGTGCCTCCACAGTGGTATGGAATGTCCATGAACCAGTGTGTCAGATCACAACGTCATCCTGGCAACTAAAATACCAACCTGGCAGCCTGTCCTGCTTCCTCAGACTTTTCTTCTTCATCTGTCCAAGGATATGAGCTGAGTTTGTCTCTTGAGATAAACTCCTCAAGCTTTTCCTTCCTGCTTTGCATGGATCCCTCGCTCACCTGCAAATCTGCTTATTTCATGAAGAAACACAGTGGCCTCTTCTACATCTGCCAGTGTGTGTCGGGGAATGCCGCGGGGTCCCCAACAGTGCTGGGAAGTGAATTCCCTTCTACCTCTGAAGCCGGCAGGGAATGGATGAAAACTCAGAAATCCGATGCAGTTTTAAAAAGGACTTTACTATCACAGGTTCCAATATACAATCCAAGAGCAGGGAAAATCTCTGGACTCTGGGTTCCCTGCTAGGCCCCTGCCACATGTAGGCCAAGATGGCTGCCACCACGTGTTGAGGCCCAACAGAGAGTGGAGAGGATGGAGAAGCAAAATGCCAAGGGAAGGTGAAATGGCAAAAGGGGAAAAGAGGGAGCTTCTTTCTTCTTGCAGCTTATTTTATAACTAGAAATCCGCCCAAACTCCCCAGCCCAGCCCATTGTGGGCTGGGCTATCTAGAGATGAAAACAGGAAAATAGCTCTATAGAAATGTAGCAACATCAGGAGGCCTTCTGGCTGTTTACTAGAACCCAGAGCTAATTCAAAGCCTCCTAGCAGAGCTATAAGCTAAATGTAACTTCTCCTGGCAGGAAGGGTCAAATCCCCTCAGGTAATTTCTCCCAGCACCTCACCTAATGTCTTGAGCCAAGATCTGCCTGGAAATGCCTTTATAGGGTAGAGAAGGGGGTTTCTGAAATGGCATGTCTCTGTACCAAAGATTATACAAATGCCAGTTAAATATTTCTCCAAGCCTTCACAAGAGTCTCCTCTACTTCACAGTAGTTTTGTATTTTAGTTGCCTTTGAGTTATCAGGGGGCCATGCTTGCTTGCTTGGAGGCAAACAGCATTTCTCTCTGGTCTAATTACTTAGAGATCCAATGTGGATAGGCAAATATGCTGGTAAGATCTAGCTAGTCCCACAATGATTGTGGTAGCATGAGAGAATATTTATACCAGCCAGTAAAGAATACATGGTCAGATATACTGCCACATTAAACTACCCCCTATCTACAAAGTGATCTGCAGGAGTCAATCCAGGGCAGAAGCAGAGGCTTTTAGGCTTTTAGGTGTCCCGCAACAGTGTCTGACTTTGCTACGAGCATTGTTCAGCTTTCTCTTCTTTGTGCTCACAGAAGAGAGTTGGCTCTATGACACAAGAAAAATTTTGTACCAGGAAGCAGTTCTAATGAACCAGACCTCGGTGCGACATGAAGATGATCTTTCTAAAAGCTGTCGGAAAATGGCTTTTGCCTGGGTGGTGGTAATGATTTTGTCATTGGAAGGGTTCAGGTACAATTGCTTATTTGGTGTAGTGAGTACAGCATGTGTACTTAAGTTTTCATGCACTAATGAAACCTCCCTTCCCTGAGGTTATTTCACAACAGCTCAGGCTTCTCTGCCAGTAAGGTTGAACATCCATCATGGCTGTCATAAATATCTTCTTCATCCTCCTTCCTTGTCCACCCAGGCTGAAAGAGCAGCCCTTACCTGTGACACTGAAACATAACCTTATCAGACCTCTTCCCCATTATCTTATAAGAGAAAAAATGTCATGACCCCAGGAGTTACTTCTCAGAGTCACAGCTCATGTATATATGTCACTAACCAAAGCAAGTCAAGAAGTCCCTGCGTATAAAAGGGTGGAGTACCCTAGTGCTTAAAGGGGAGACATGAATCCTACCGAGATGATATCAGTGTGGTAGTGAAGTTTAAGCTGCAGTGGATCTTTGGAAGCTAAAATATTATCCTACCATCTCCACATTGTAATTAAAATTTTGACAAGTAGCTCAATGCAGGATTTCCATGTTTCTGTTTAACCTGGAGATTCTGTGGTATGCAGGGGTACATCCTGACTAGTGTAAAGCAGTGATTATTTTTGAAGTACAGAGGGAGGGAGACATCTGGGCATGGAGTGGTTGTGATCATAAAATTTGTGCCTTGGTATGGGAGCAGCTGCTCATCCTTCCCACCTCCCACCCATCCCAGCTGCTGGAGAATCAGGCATGATGATGTCTAAGAGAAAACTAGAGCCAGCTACCTAGGTGACTTTTGGCTGGTACATTACAAAAGGTAAAATAAAGCAGCCAATAGTATTTTAATGAATGGCTATGTTATGAAAGGAAGAAAAGGGAAGAAGGATTTCAATGGACTGCGGTGAAGGGGTGTTTGGTACTATGATGGCAACTTGGAGTGCCAACATTTACTTTGGAGAGGTATGAAAAAGAATACTTAAATATACACACTTGTGTAAATTTACTCCAATAACAATGAATGCAATGGATAAAATGACATATTTCACTTGATCCTGTATCTTTAAAATATTTTTGTTATTTATGCATTATTATCACAAACCAATATATTAGTGAGATCTCTTTGTTGCATATGCAGTCTTTGAAATCTGTGTGCATTTCACACTTAAAACACATCTTAATCTGAATCCACATTGTAATGATTTAATAACTACGTGTGGTAATATCTGCTGTATGGTTCAGTACCAATGTTATGGTAAATGGCTCTGCTCTGGAATTAGATGGCTGTGCTCTAGTCTTGTATCAGATTAATCTAGATATGGGATAGGGTTTAAGCTTCTGTTTTTGAACATAGATGGAGAGAGAAATCAAGAAAAATAAAGGTTTATCTATATTACTGGGTTACTAAACTCAGTATGAGTTTTCTTATCTGTAAAAAAAGGGACATTTAGTGCTGAACGTATAGTACAGGGGTTAAAGTGCTTGCCTTAATAAATTGCCATGATTATGGAAGGGGGGGGAAAGGTTTCAGTGAACTGTGGTGAAGGAATGTTTGGTGATATTATGGCAACTGTGGTGTGACTTGGTGAAGCAACATTTACTTTGGAGAGGTGTCAGAACTGACCTGGCTTTGATGCACAGCACATCATGTGGGCCCTGGAGCCTTCCATAGTGCCTGACTGCAGAGCCAGGAGCGAACCCTGTGCACAGTCAGTGTAGTCCAACCACCCTGCACCCCACAAAAGAAAATAAGGGAAGGACATTCAATATCTCTTGAATATTTTATACAAGTACTATTGACTGCAACAAAACATGATCTGACATGTGCCTGATAGTAAATTATTATGCCAATATCATTTGACTTCTTATTTTGTGATGGAGGAAATGGTAGAAAATGAAGCCTCACTATCACAGAAAAGGAGGATGTACTCTGCGTCTGAGGAGCAGGTTAAAGTTTGCAGCAATAGAGTAAGAACGAGTACTTGCTTTTTCTGAAAGACTCAGAGCTTTCTCAATCATTGCCTATCTCTTCCATCTTTCACCCTTTACCTCAATTTTGTCCATCCAGCGTGTGCTTTGCATAAGCAATTCTAGATGGAAAGACTAAGATTTCACATTGAGAATGATCTAAAGAAAGAACGGAGTTCCTGTATGGAAGGCAAGTTGCATCCTGGAGAAAATCTCATCGGAGATAGTGTCCACAGATCTGACCACTACTTCTGGCTGCAGAACTGTTGCTTCCAATGGGGGCTCATCTTGAAACTGTGAGCCATTTTATTTCCGGATAAATTGGGCAGCTGTGCCAGCACATAAATTAAGGGATTCATTCCTAAGGGTATATTTTTGGTAACAGCGTCAGGGGTCCAGCAAAGAGCCCAAGAGAACATAAAGAGATAGAGAACCTACCCCCAAATTAATGTACCTTATCATTAGGGTTGGGATAAAAAGAAGATCGGGGCTTAAAATATGACTTAAAGCTGTAGCCAGTCCCTCTCCTCTGGCTCTGTCTTAAGAAATTCTTCCCCCCAAATCTTCCCACAAGCTAGCCAGACCTCAAGTTCTTTATATAGGGAGAACATCTTGGGAACCAGCATACACTGATTTTCAAAAGTTATCAGCAACAGTACATATTATATTCTTGAATGCCAAGTTTGTGAAGGTTCACAATGCATTAATTTTCCAAGACAATGAGTGTCTCAGAGTTGATCCCTGATCTTGTAGCAACACAGAGAAAGAGCTATGTCTTATGGTCAGCCAAGTCCTGTTTTCTTAGCAACTGGCACCATTAGCCTCAGAAGGGGATAAGCAACCATTGGAATTTCAAATGGCGAATTTCCCAGAACTGCATTCTTCTTTTCTGAGAATAGCACAGATTGGCTGGCTTAAATGAGGTACCTGGGGTGATAGCCTGGCACCCAATATATAGTAAAAAATATTGCCTGGATGATTCATAATAAAAAAAAATTTACAATTTAAATTATATGTCGTTAGCTTATATCTTTGAAAAAGATACATTTCTAGCAGTAAATAACTAAACAGCAAAAGTAATTTTTATAATTAAAAAATATATACGATTGAGATAGATGACACAAAAGAGTTTTTTCCACACCCTTTGATCTTGCTATTTTACCTGAGTAAAATAGCAAATGAATCTTTTATAAACTTCGCTTTCATCATAAATAATGCTGTATATGTCATTTAAGCATTCTCTTAATAATTTACTATATTTTTTCTTTTAATTTTTAGATAAAAAATAAATGGAGATTTCTTATGCAGGTGGGCAATTTTGCATGAACGAACCTTTCAGCTTTTTATACAATCGATTCATTTCAAGGACATTGCCATATAGGATCCAAATTCTCCATTTCCTTTGCGCTGCAATTTAATGAAACTCCAGCATTTTTTCTTGCTCCAAAAATGCCAAATGTAGTTAAGAATTCCTTGATAATATGCTATTGCTAAAAACTATTTATATTCATAGATTCTTGACAGTTTACTGCTTTTTTGACATGGTATCTCTCATTGTAGAGCTTCAGCCAATATCTCTGTGTGTATAAATATATACAAATACAAATCATGTACATTTATACTGTGCAATTAACACATACAAATATTTTACTGCATCTTTGTTGGTATCCAATTGCTATCAAATGTATCAATACCCTGAGAAATAAAACTATGGAAAGTTCACATTATTAGGATACAATTCTAGATATACATTTTTAAATCATCTTTAAGTGGTTATGAATATTTTAGAAGTGAAGTCTAATGTATAGGAGAACAGGTGCCCTAAATTTCAACCTATGTCAATTCCACCTTTTACTGCTTCTGTTTGAAATAGCTCATTACTATCCAGCATGAAACTAGAGTATGACAGTAGATTTTTGCTTCAACTGGTCACACACACACAAACACACACACAGTGAGGTCAATATATGTGTGCTTGTGTGTGTGTGTATGCATGTGTATGGGGCTAGTGTCTTTTTGTGTTTTCAGTGAAGGGAAGACATGCATGAAGGTTGAAAACATTTCAAGATAGGATCTTGTCATGTTCTACTCCATAGAATAATGTTCAGCAGTGTCTTTCACGAGTGTCTTTCACATAGGAGCATTTTATCCATTAAGATCTGGGTCAGAGAAAGAGAGCAAGGTTGCACTGGCACATAGGGCGAGGCATTGAGGCCATTGGGAAGGAGGTGGGACATGCCTGCAAAGACATCATCACAGATTTGTGGGTTACTACGTCAATTGTCAGGGACTATGTGTTTGTGCAGTCTTGCCCTGCTGGTCAGATTATAAGCAGCAACTTCCTCAGATCAGCATAAACGAATGGTGCTGGTGCCTTAGGGGAGGAGCCCAGGCCTGCAGTAGGCTACTGTCCATTTTGGACAGCCATACAAAGCCCAGCGTCAACCTGAGCTTAAGCTGAGAGCATGACTCCTCAGGGGAATGGCCAGAGTTCAACATCTTTGGCCTCATTTTAAAAAGTTAACACACCACGATGCTGTGCTCATTCTTGCAACAGCAAGTATGTGAACAGCCTAAAAAAGAGAGAATGAATTAAAATGTTGTTAATTACGCTGGAGGCTATGACATTCCTTCCCAAGTAATTATGAGAGGGAGAAGTGTCCCCAGTGTTTCTCGTTCCTGAGAGTTTGCACGGAAAATGGGAAATGCGCTTGGCTGCCCTCCCTCAGGTCCTCGGTCTACTTCCACATGGATGGAGCTGGCCACCTCTGTCCAGTTCTGGGAACTCTGTCTGCAAGCATTTAGCACACTAGCTTCCCGTCAAGAGGGATTTGAGTCACAAGAGTGCCTGTAAAGATAACAATAAGCCTGTTTCCACCTTGTATTCTTGGAAGAGGAGACTAGGGGACTATAAAGCTTGCTCCAGAGACAGGCTTTGCTCCACAGAGGTAACTGTGGACTTTCAAGGTGGCAGGCTGGTTTCATTTAAGAACTGTTGTGTTTTCCACCCCATATAAAACTGTGGAAACGAAACAGCTGAAAAGTGGTTGCTGCTGAGCCCTTGTATTGTTTCTTCAATGTTTCACCAGGACAGTTTCCCTTAACCCATGGCTGTAGTTATGGGAGAGAAAGACAGATGAGTTTCTACTGAAAAAGAAATAGTGACTTGTCTGGGGATGGTGCTGGATAAGTGGGTTACAGGGACCACCAGTGCACTTTGGCTGCTGTCAAAACTATTCTTGTGATGGTCTGGAGTGGTAGGGTAGACACAGGCAGGTTACACTCCCATCAACTTCAGAGGTCTATATGTTCTTGCCAAGATGCCAAATACTCTTGAGTGCAGCACAGAAAGTGAATTAAGGAGAAAGAAAGCAGTTACAGGTACTTAGAGACGTGAGGAGACTTGACAAATTCTCTGCTGAGTTGAAAGGACCTTAAATACTATTAGCAATATCCTTGGAAACACACACACACCACACACACACACACACACACACACACACACACACACACAAGCTAGCAGGATATCCAAAGATGACTGTCCCTGAAGCAATCCATTCCTAGGACTTTGCTCTTAATTGAAATTAATGATGCCCAAAGCAGGCTAGTCTGAGTCGTCCAGATCTGCTCTGCACATGGACCCGGAAGCTCTTCCTCTTCTTCGGAGCTGGGGTTTCCCCCTGCCTTCTTGGTTTTTGAGGCTTTGTTTGTCTATATTATGGCAGCTTCCCTGGAGCAGACAAATGGACACAAAAGACTTTTTGCTTGATATTAGACAGGACCAGAGGAAAATTGGGAAATCCTGGGAACTTATGTTTAGCTAGACTCAAAGTTTCCAGTCTAGACATTATGATTTCAAAATCAAAACATTTTCTGGTTCATCTTTTGCAACTGTTAGGTCCAAGTGATAGTCTTGCATATGTGTTTCTATTTACCTAAAGCAATAATTATTTGTTTAATCCTAGAAACTCCAAGCTGCAGAACTTGTAAATAGCCCTTTACTGGGGCAGAGATCTTTTTTGATAGATTCCTTTATTCTAGCATTGATTCCCAAACTGACCACATGCTGGAATAAACTAGGAAATGAAACATCCCCAATTTCTGCAGGGCTCTCATTTATTTGCTTGGGGACACAGCCTGATTCTCATAGAGGGCAATGTTATAGAGCCCTGTTGCAGAAAAATGCATGCACACTTTTTGATAGCACATTTGCACAGACGATCCACTCTTATGCTAGTTTAAAGCAAGTAACCAAGAAACATTATCCAGATCATGGTACTTTGTTTTAATGCCAAAAACTGAAACATTTATATGGTTTTATGGAGACAGAATTAAATACTTAAAGTTAGATCTGACCTCGTGAATTTCATTCCTGTCCCACATGACACCACTCTTAGATCATGTTTTTCTCCTCTTGCCCAGAAAGGAATGGTCAAATGAGGTGAACGCACTCCTGGATAATTTTGCATTTCTTCCCCCCCACCCCATTTAATCAGTTTTTTAAAATTTATGTAGACATCTATATGTCTAGATATATTTATTTTTATTGAATCACAGTGAGAATCAGTTTCAAAGTTGCTCATAGTTGGGTTTTAGTCATATAATGTCCCAACACCAGTCCCTTCACCAGGGTACATTAACATCACCAGTGTCCCCAGTTTCACCCTGCCTGCATCACAGTCACTTTCTCTCTCTCTCTCTCTCTCTCTCTCTCTCTTCTTTCTCTCTCCTTTCTCCCTCTCAATTTGATTAGGAATTGGGGCATCAAGAGTTTCCTGAGCTATGCTATTTGGTTCAAGAGAAAAATAATAGGAATTCTATTTAGTTTTCTCAGAAAATTTCGCCCTCTCAGCTCACCAAAACTGTTCATGGCAACAATTCTTCTCCTATTAAACTGTCAAAACACTGCTTTAAAGTAGCAGAGAGCAGAATGTGCTTTTCACTGCTGCTGCTAACATTGATCTGAGCTCTTCCATTCTTCCAGGTTCAAGTCTGAACACAGTGGTAGAAGATGTCCATGAAGTACTAGTTTAGCATTTGACTTGAAAGCCAGGAGAAACTGAGACCAGAATATCATAGTCACCTATTTTCTGTGTTGCTATTGTGGTTCAGTTGGTATTTCCTATTGCTGCTGTTGTTTTAGGGGTATCACTGTATCACTGTCTTTCCATTGTTCATCGATTTGCTCGAGTGGGCACTAGTAACATCTCCATTAGTCCTGTCACAAGCAAGTGCAACCCAAGGGCATCTACTTGCTTCAGGGACAGGAGGAGCACGAAACCATTTTTCAGGTTATGGAACTGAGGTCCATAATAATTACTAGTCTTTGGCATAAAAAGTAAATAAAACATGGGTAGCCTGCCAGGCTTACTGTGTAGGTGGTATAGTCTCATCAGAAGGCTCTCAACCCGAGCAGAGGTTGTTTTAGAGGTGGATGGAGAAACTCGGTTTATAGTTATGATAACACAAGGTATCAAATATGTTTGTCCCAATCCCCACCCTATAATATTCCAGGCCTTAATCTGAACACGTTGGAGGTGGCAAAGCTGTGAGGTAGCACTTGCTGTGATTCTCCAGGTCCAGATCCTTGAGTGAGACATATGGAGGCATATTCTCCTTGACCTTCCATTCACTTACTCACTGTGATGAATCACAGGGGTGATAAGGGATGTTAGAACAAACATGGATTATTATGCATTTCATGTGCATGGTATGATAGGAGGTATTTTTAAAAGAGAACTGAGAACAATTGATTTGACTGAGAGTGATTAACATTTTGGCACCAATTAGTTGATCAGATGCTAGCAAAAGCCCTAGGGACAAGGACAATGGAGAGGTGTGAGGAGGAGAGAAGTGGGACAGTAAATTCCCAGAGTGGGAGGAGGGATCTCAGATGGGGTATTGTCCTGATGGGTCTTGGCCAAGAAAGCAACAAAGGAGATAGGCAGGAAAAGATGAGACTGGAGGAGAATACAGAGCAAAAATGCTCTCTGGAGGAAGCATATCCATCTTCCTATTTTTTTTCTTGCAATATCTTGATCAAAAGCAATGCAATTAGAAATGAACTTTTGCATTTATATATTTGTTCCTCTGGCTACATTAATAACAAGACCTAACATTTACTAAGTGGAAATGTAGGATACCCCTCAAAGCACTTAATATCAGGCCTATGAATGAAGTCTTTATTTTTTATTGTTTTTCTTTTGTTTCAGGCACCACGATTTACCATACTGTTAATGGTATGGGTTTATGCATAAAACATCCCAGTTTTATGAACCCATGTCAGAGATCAGCCACCCCCTCCCTGCCCCACTCCCCTGCCCCTGGCACACACCTAGAACAAGGTTCTACCTGTTCAACCTCAACCAGAGTGTCTATCTGTTCAGTCTAAACCAGAGTGTCTACCTGTTCAACCTCAACCAGAGTGTCTACCTGTTCAACCTCAACCAGAGTGTCTTTTTCCCTCCACCACTGTCCTCATGACTCCACCTTACTCTATTTCCTCTCCCCACCATGTGATGATCTTTTAGCTGAAGACAAGTTCTCAGTTTGGTTGCCTTTGTGCATTTGTTATTCTCTTACTGTTTCTTTATATCTCACACATGAGGGAGACCATTCTGTGTCTGCCACTTTCCTTCTGACTGACTTCAATCAGCCTGATACTCTTCAAATCCTTCAATGCAGCAGAGGTTTTATCTTTCCTTAGATCTGAGTAGCATTCCGTTGTGTATCTGTGACAGTTTGTTTATCCAATCATTTGTTCCAGGACACTCGGTTGTTTGCAGATTTTGGTCACTGTGAATAGAGCTGCAGTTAATATAGGAACTCAAATACCTCTTTGGAATAGAGTTTTGGGACCCCTAGGGTAGGACCATTTATTTTAAAGGACTTTACAAAAGAGAGCCAGTTTTGTTTCTTTAGGGGAGATGAATCCTTTCAGAGAATAGTACATAGTTTGCCAAGAAGAGAGAAGAAGACAAGGAAGAAACTTTCGGAAAAGAATTGGCAGAAACATGACTTAGGGGAATAAGACTGGGGGTCGGATGTTAATGACAGGTTGAACCGTGTTCTAGGTGTGTGCCAGGGGCGGGGGGATGGGGGGGACGGGTGGCTGGTCTCTGACTCCGCTCTTGAGTCTGCAGGTGACCTAAGAGAAAAGAGTTTCTTACAGGGTTACCTTCCCCATGCCCAAGCCAACCCCATCCTAGAGGGAATGCTCTGGTATTTCTCAAATCAAATCATCCCTGTCTTCATGTTTCTCGCATGAAAAAAGCAAAGAGACATCCAGTCTGAGGTGGAGGTAAACAGAATGTGCTTTGGTTTTGGAATGTCTTTCCATGTCATGAGCTCATTTTTTTAGAAGGAGCCTTAAAACCTTATTTATTTTAAAAGCACAGAGATTTAACAAAATTAAAAAAAAAACCCTAAATGCATCTGCTTATTCTGGAAGCCCCCCCATCTGATTGAGTTGAGTTTCCTTTTAAGAGTTTCCAGAGTGACTGGCTTTTGTTTTCCTACTGAATAGTCTCCTCGATCCTCTAATGGAAAGGTTGCTCAGTTCCAGGTGCAGTCAGGCAGAGAAAGCAGTAGCCTGTGGGGACCGATGCTGGTGTGCCCTCTCTGTGACAATGGGGCGCTACCTGTCTTATTTGCTTCTGAAGACTATTTTAGTGCCCCATACAAGAGGGTCTCTAGTGAGAAGGTTATGACTCTGAAAGAAGAAGCCATCTTACAAGATTGCTCAGAGGATATTTACTGTTTAGGGCTGCATAATAAATTGTCACCATATTTCAAACTGCCAAGAAGGACTCAGAACCCCTCACACTTAAGATCCCTGTCCTATGAATGAGTGGTTCAGGTTTAATGGCGTGTTCTACCTTGGGGAGTCTCCGTGGTGGCCTGGGTTGCATCATCTCTGAAGGCTCCTGTGGGTCAGAGGTTACTCCCTATTCCTTGCCACGCAGTCCCTCCCAAAGTGCAGCCATTTGCTCCATCATAAGAGGATCTCATAGGAAGATGGAAGTGAGATTCTTATGCCAACTAAACAACAATCTGTTACCTTTGACATTTTCCAAGATGTGGGACAGTCCTAGTCTCAGCAGCAGTGAAGGAAGAAAGTGAATGCAGACTGAATACTAGGTGAAGATCACTGAGTCATTCCAATCCAGGGAGCAAACCACCACACCCACCCAATTATTCGAGTTCACATGCCTAGGATAGCAGTGTTCTTCCATTCTCCATGGCCACCTACACAAACATACTTCAAGCACATAGGTCATGTGATTTACTAGGAGTGAGACAAAGTGAGGGAATGGAGGATCAGAGAGGGGGCCTCCCAAGCTATAGGGGAATGAATAAACTATTTGCCTCCCTATAAAGAGAGAATAAAGAGATATTCTCGAGCACAAAATATGCTGGAGAATATCAGAGCAAAAGATAACAGTCTTCAGAGTTCACATTGACTCAAGTGGGGGAACTCAAATTTTCTGTTTGGGTTTCTCTAGAAACCAAAGTCTTTCAGCTGTTTACCTCCTGGGGAAAACTCTTTTGGAATGAGATGTTACAGGCTAATGAAGGATCCTTCCAGGAAAATTTGCATTTTAAAAGGCGAGCTAATGCTGCATCCTGGCTTGCTGGTTCTGGGTCAGTTTTGGTTCTGGGGTGCCTGTAACCTCAGATTCATTCCCTCCTGTCTCTGAACTTAAGTTTATCTTCTGTAAAATGTAGTGGTTGGGCGAGATGCCAGATCTATGATCTCACCATGCTTGTCTCTAATTTAAGATGGGGCACTTCAGTATAGAATAGGGAATAAATAAAAAAGATTTCATGCTACAAAACAATATTTCAAAATGCCTGATTTTCTAGCCACCAATTTCAAAATTTTCTCAGTGGTAGTCATGAAAAGTAGCTAATGTTTATTGTTCCTTATTTGCTTATTTATTTGCTTATTTGCTTATTTATTTCAGCATCTCCCCTCATTTTCTGGTTCCTCTTCCACTACAGGTCTAGAACCATACAGTCATAACTTCAGAAGACTGCCAGATATCCATTGTTTCTGCCTCTGTGGTTCTGTCATGAGCCAGAAAGTGACCAGGAGCCAGAATCCTTTTGCAGAGGGCAGAGTCAGGATGATCAGCAAATTAAATCTCACAAGGTTTTCAAAGGAGGGAGAAAGTAAAAGAAAAACTTAAAAACGTTAGTCTTGAAACCCAGTTGCTGCCATGTCCTGCTGTCCTCTACAATTGCCCGCCCATCCCCAGGATCTTTTCCCTGCCTGCTACCTTTACAGCCACTAGCAAATACATATTTAGTAACTCCCAGAAGGATTGGCACCTGGTATGTGGCCACAGAATACAAATGGGGAATCTACACAGTGTTTTATGATTAGGTTGCACAACCAATTGGCACATCCCATTGCATTCCTGTTACAAACTGAAATTATCTTTCTCTTTCTTTCAACCCTGAGATCACTGCTGCTCTGATCTTTAGGTAAGAACAAAATCAGTGAAACACAGAAACACAGAAACAAATATAACTACTTTTCCCACATCCCACATCTGGAAGCTTCGATGATTTTGCCTATGAAACTTCAAAGGAGATTAGCTGGCTGCTTTGGAAACTTTCCTTGAGTTCTATTAGGTTGAAAAATTGTTCTTAAGAAATGGAAAATAATGTTGGAACATGGGTGTGGTCTTCTCAGCGTATATCATGATTTTTTATTAAATATTTTATTATACCACCGTGAGGTTTACAATTACAAAGTTGTTCATGTTTAGAGGTTTCCGTCATATAGTGTTCCAGCTCCCTGCCCTCCACCAGTGTCCATTTCCCACCACCAATGTCCCCAATTCCCTCCCCCTCCCATAGTCTGCCTAAATGACAGGTTCTTTATCTCTTTTCTCTCTCCCTCTCTCTCTTTTCCTTCTCTTACACATTGTGGGTTGCACCACATACACTTAGAGGCCATCATGTGCATTTTTTTTGCCTGTATTTAATGCTCAGTTCTAGTTTGGTATTAACCCTTTCAACATTTATTCACACATGTTCCCTTCTCTGTCTTACCTAACCTCTGACTCCCACACGTTTGCGGTAATTTCCACTTTTAGTAAGACCTCCTGACCCACGTTTAGCCTGACACTGGATTTTGGTGTCATAATATATATATATATTTATGTCATGCAAATATAATGCAGTCATTCTATCTCTCTCTCTTTCCTTCTAACTAATTTCACTCAACATGATCTTTTCCATGTCCATCCATTTATAGGCAAATTTCATAACTTCATTTTTCCAGCAGCTGCATAGTATTCCATTGTGTAGATGTACCACAGGAATGCCCATATTGTTCTCCAAAAAATCTAGACCAGTAGACATTCCCACCAACAATGAAGGAGAGTACTTTTATCCCTGCATCCACTCTAGCACTGGTTGTTTTTGTTTTTTTTCTTTATTTTTTCTTTTCCCAAATTTTATTACAACACTTTTAGACATAAAATTGCAAGATGCTCATGTAGAGTTTTGGTTCCACAGTGTTCCAACACCCATCTCTCCACCCGAACCCATCTCGCATCCCCCCCCTCACACCTCAGCTACTTGGTGGGTTCTGTATGTCTTTTCTCTCCTCTCTATCTCTCCATCCCACCAAACTTTCCTACACATCGTAGAATGCAGTACATCAAAGGACATAACTGTTTCCACTAGTTTTATGGACCATGCTGCCACTGCGACCATGTGACTTAGGGGCCTCATGGTCAGCATCTGGACAGTGAAGGTGGTGGCTAATGTGGTGGACGAGTCTCATCTGGCTGCCTTCTGGCTTGCCACTGACGAGACTGTCTGCTGTTCACATGTCAATAAACAGTGACTCAGATGCTATAATAACTTTACAAAACAGAGAAGGGACCCTCTGTTTTGGTCCCTGTCCAAAGAACAAGAATAAAGAACCGTCCGGGACCCCCCAGAGGCGATGGGCCGCACTCCCAAAACCCATCTGTCCTCCTGGGAGCCCCATGGTCAGCTGAGCCTGGGGAGGCAGAGTTCCAGCTTCCCCAGCAGCATTTGAGACTGCATGCTATGACTGGTTGCCCCAGGGCAGCTCCTGGGCGGGGCTACCAGTCTAGACAAAATGGAGGGGGAAGGGCTGACCCCGGACTCCATCTGCTGAACTCCCAGTGATTCCCTCTTCTGGGAGCTGCCTACCTGGGCTCGGACTGGTTTTGCTCTGCTAATCTGGTCTTGAGGTAGCATCCCAGCATCCGGACAGCAAAGGTGGTGGCTAGTGTGGTGGGCGAGTCTCATCTGGCTGCTTTCGGGACCCCCCAGAGGTGATAGGCCCACTCCCAAAACCCATATGTCCTCCTGGGAGCCCCATCATATCAGGATATTTTAATTGCCAGCAGACAGTAAGTATGGTAGTGCTCAAGTGCTCTAATTTGATGTGACTGACTTGCTGGAGTCTCTGTGGAGGTAGATAATTCATTATATTCTAAGCATGGAACAACCAGGATTTCTTCCCGTTTTTGTATGTGTTTGTGAGTTTGTCCTGAGCACAATATCCTCCAGCAGGTTAACCTCCCCTTTCATTGCTTAAACTAATTGTCTTTGATTCCCAAATTGGCTAACCCTTAATTTCCCCAAAATCCATAGCTATAAAATGTTTATCTTTGAACACAAAAACCAAACAAAAGCATGTCTTCTAATATTTCAGAGCACAGTAGAATTCTTTGTATAGAAATCTATTAAATTTTGCCCTAAAACACAGTAAATGTATAAATTTTATAAAGCCCATCTCTTGCCATCTTAATAAGAAGGGAAGTGCTTATGCATTGGTTCCGAGTAGGGACCTGGGAGTCAGGCATCTGAGGAAAACACAGACATAAGACTGCAGAGATAGAACAGCATGAAATGCACACAGCTCTATCCTGGATTAGATCCTTGGCACCACATGGGATCCTCAGAAACCCACCAGGAGTGATCTCTGATTTTAGAGTCAGGAGTAAGCCCTGAACATAGACATGTGCGGCTCAAAAAACAAAAGAAAAAAACACAGTACTAGAAATCAGACCATCTCCACAAGGAGGTCCCTTCTCTGTTTTGTAAAGTTATTTATAGCATCTGAGTCACTGTTTATTGACATGTGAACAAACAAGACAGTACTCGGATACAAGTGGAGGTAAGTACAACGCTTCATTTGAAATTCTTAGCTGTATAACTGGTCCTTCTTAATAGTATGGGGCTACTAAGGGGGAGAAAGATAAACACAGAATCAGCAGACTCCAAAGGAAGTACCAGAGATCAATTGAATGCAAGGAGAAATCATGATTTCTTTTGGTACATGTATGATGTCTACAAATGGGGGGAGACCATGCTTACCCTTTCTCTGTGTGCCACCACCCTGAGTGTTCCCTTCACCTGAAAGTGACCTTGATAAAAGAGTGAGCTCCTCACCATGAACATGGATGGGTAGTGTTGGATTTCCTTCTGCTTACAGCTCTCTGTCTCCTACTCAGTAGGTGTCAAGTTCCTAGTCAGGTGCAGTGCGCTAAAACATTTCTTTTCTTTTTATTTTGTGCCCTTTGCATGCTCTTGTACTGGAGCAACGTTCTTTTGTATAGATACAGGAAGACAGTGAAGAATATGCATTGGTGAATTAGTTACTCCTGGCTGCCATATTTCCTAACTAAATAAATTTCCTCAGTTGCCTTTTGATTGATTTTAATTCCTCACAGGCCCCAAAAGAGGATCCCAACATGGGACTGCATGGAACCAGGAAAAGAGATCACCCTGACTTTGACAAGGGACAAGTGTCCTGCTCAGTGTTCTAAAAGCAAGACCTTAGACCAAGCTTTCTTCTGACCCAAAGATAAAAAAGCAAGGTAAGAAAGACCTCTGTTCTTACCTAAAGATAAGTAATGGATTAATATGACTCTGAGAGGACTGAAATGATCAATCTGGTAAGAGGAATGCAGCCTGTGCTAAATGGCGTGATCTCCACAGGAAAGGAACCCTAATCCCAGGTGAACATACATGTCTGTCTCTCTTACTATGTTTATACAAAAAGTGACTAGAAATATTGTTGAAATAATTGTTTACTAATCCAAGATGAAAGAAAACAACAGCCAGGTATTTCGCACTGACCTCAGGAAGCTGGGGCAGAGTTCCCTGATGGGTTTTTCCACCAGGTGGGAGGAAGTAATTTTTTAAATTTTTTTATTATACCACCATGAGACATACAATTACAAAGGTGTTAAAATTGCTTCTTGGTAATACAGCATTCCAGCACCCATCTCTCCACCAGTGCCCCATTCCTACCACCAATGTACCCACACCCCTCCAGTCCATCCCCAGGCTGCCTCAATAGCAGGTACCCCCTTTACTTCTCTTTCCTCTCTCTCTCTGTCTCTGTCTCTGCATCTCTCTCCCTCTTCTTTTACACATTGCAGCTAGCCCTGCAGACACTTAGGGTTTATCATATAAGTCTCTTTGTGTATATTCAATGGTCAGTTCTAGTCTGACATTACCATTGGTGGGAGGAAGTCTTTTCTCACCTCTTTTGTTTTCTGGATAAAAGAGCCTTTTCACCTCTTGTAAAGTTCTACCCCCAGACTTTGTTAACCATATAGCTCTGGCAGCTTTTATGTGTGGATGATGTACATGGAGTGACTTGTATTAAGGAATGTGAGGAGAATTAAAAATCCTTAGATTTTCTAGAACTTGTGGTCATACTTCTTTTGTCCTTCTGCCAGAGCAGACAGTTGTCTGCTCCAAATGTGACCAAGGAACCCAATGAACCCCAATATTGTTAGGGACCTCGATATCCCCAACATGTAGGGTGACCTAATGTGGGGTTTTTTATATTAGTTTATTGAGCCAAGTTAATATAAGCATCATTTGTTGAATTTATCAATGGTATCTCATTTTAACTCTACTAACCCCATAACATAGACAAAAGGCTAAAATGTATCTCGGCTGGGCTGTAAAAAGTGTTAAAATATTGACAAAATTGAGGGAAGGTCTGAGGTTTCAGCTTTAATGCAAGCTAACATGCTGGCCTGTCACATTTCATGGATGTTGGCAAAAACTCAAGTCTCTTGGAACAGAATGAGCAAACTCTTTCATAAGTTGACAACAATGCCGTTCTAAGCAGACAAAACGAGGAATCAGCTGAGTCAGGGACAAAGGGCTTACACTTCTAAAACAATAGCCAGTGCCCACCTCATACTTGTCCTGGTTCCTTTTGTTCCCCAAATTCCACAGGACTAATGAAACAGCCCAGGTAGGTGTTGCACTTTCATTGGGTTTGAGTCACAGCTGAAAAAGCTTGAGTGAAGGAAACTCAAATCTTTCATAATGGAACTGCTAGAAAACTCACCCAACCTTTGCTTCAGAGAAAGACATTATCTTTATAACATTGGACAGCAAACAAACCTGCTCTCTGCTCCAGTGGGAGCCACTATTTTTATGTTTCAAGGCTGTGTGCAAGACAAACAGTCTTGAAAAAGAGAGCCCAGAATGAAAGCTGTCAGAGCCTCTTCTCAAAAGACATGCAAAATAAATGAGAAACCTATGAAGAACTCCCACAGATGATCTGTATTAATACAGTACAGGAAAAAATAAGAAAATAGTGAAGCTTATGCTTCTTCTACTCCCAGAATGAGAAAACCCTTTCATAAGATGTCAACAGTGCCATTCTAATTAGATCAAACAAGGAATCAGCTCCCCAACTGGCAATGGAAAAGGCTATCTGAAGTAGATTTATATCTACTCTGATCAAGTACCTACCTTGATATGATTATATATATGCATGGTTTCTTGCAATATTATCAACTGATAGTTACTTATTTATAGATTTATAAATAAATAAATACATATTAATACATTTTCATTATTACATATTAATAAGATAAAATTGGTAGTTTATGCTCAACATCTTGAACTTTATGAGACATGATTTCAAAAGTGTGTGCTTCCTGCTCTAGAAACTAGAGTGCTAAGTTGTGCTGGCTACTGGAAGGATTCCAAGATGCAAAATACATGGATATAATTTTCAGCTCACTCTAAATCTTTCTCTGGTAATAGCAAAATTAGAACCTCCCTAGAGCTTCAGTGCCATGATTTTTGTTGCTCTTACAGAGTACCTCACGGATCTACACAGAAGGCAGAAGTTATCCTATGCTTTGACCATCTCTTAGGTTAGAATCAGTCAAATTAGGGGAATTAAACTTACTGCAAATGTCTCTTCTCCAGGAAACAGACCCTCCCCTGCTGCAGAGGACAGTCTTCCTATGGTGAAGTAGGGTCAGAGACAAAGATCTTGTAACTTTTCCCAAACCTCCTCCTTTCCCCCACCCTTGCTTGGCCATTTGGGAAACAGGAGGAAGGTGACTTATAGGCAGACTGTAGGACAGGGCCTACTTCAGGAGGTGTGGTGGCTGCTGAGGGCATGTCTCTGCCTTCTAGAGAAAGCTTGCGCTCTTGGTCTCAAACTTTCTCTGTAGAAAAGGTAGCTCCTTGATTTTCTTTCCTTTCTTTAAATTAAACCAATATTTTGGTGGTAGTTGAGGGCATATGATTGTAACAGTTTTGGTGTTGGGGTTTTGATGTACAAAGGACCTGTTTTTTGTTTGTGTTTTCCTTTCATGTGTTGCCTTTAGTCCAGCAATCCCTCATCAAGAAGCCAGACACACTGTATTTGTTTTGTTTTTTGGGGAGGAGTCACAATGGATGGTTTTCAGTGCTTACTTTTTTTATAAGTATTTTATTATACCACCGTGAAATATGCAATTACAAAGATGTTCATATTTGGGTTTTGGTCATGCAGTGTTCCAGCACACATCCCTCCACCAGTGCCCATCTCCCACCACCAATGTCCCCAGTTCCCTTCCCCCTCCGCCAGTACGCCTCCATTGGCAGGTTCTTTATTTCTTTCCTTTTCTCTCTATCTCTTTTCCTTCCCTTCCAGATTGCGGATTACAAAACATAAATTAAAGGTTTGTCATGTGTATCCTTTTGCCTGTATTTAATGCTCAGTTCCAGGTTGGCACTAGTACCCTCGACAATTGTCAGCACACAGTTCCATTTTCTGTCTTACCTAGCTTCTGACTCCCCACTCATTTGTGATAATTTCCACCTTTGACAAAACCTCCTGATACATGTTTCACTTGACCTTGGATATTGGTATCATAATATATACATATATATTTATGTTATGCAAATAAATGCAGTTATTCTATATCCCTCTCTCTCCTTCTGGCTAATTTCACTCAACATGATCTTCTTCAGGTCCATCCATTTATAGGCAAATTTCATATCTTCATTTTTTCTAACAGCTGCATTGTATTCCATTGTGTAGATATACCAAAGCTTCTTTATCCAGTCATTGATTCTCGGGCACTCTGGTTATTTCCAGATCCTGGTTATTGTGAATAATGCTGCTATGAACATAAAAGTAGGGATTGTGTTTCGGTGGCGTATTTTTGGCCTCACAGAGTAGATTCCCAGGAGTGGTTTGGCTGGGTCAAATGGGAGTTCAATTTATAGTATTTGGAGGAATGTCCATATTGTTTTCCAGAAAGGCTGTACCAGCCGGCATTCCCACCAACAATGGATATGTGTCCCCTTTTCCCCACATCTACACCAGCGCTTGTTGTTGCTCTTTTGGATATGTGCCTGTCTCTGTGGTGTAAAATGATATCTCATTATTGTTTTGATTTGCATCTCTCTGATGATTAGTGATGATGAGCATTTTTTCATATGTTTTTTAGCCATTCGAATTTCTTCCTTGCTGAAGTTTCTGTTCATTTTCTTCTCCCCATTTTTTGATGGGGTTGTTTGTTTTCTTCATATAAATTTTTACCAGTGCCTGATACATCCTGGATATTAACCCCTTATCAGATGGGTATTGGGTGAATATTCTTTCCCATTCTGTGGACTGCTTTTGTATCTTAGTCACTGTTTCTTTTGAGGTGCAGAAGCTTTTTAGTTTCATGTAGTCCCATATGTTTATCTTTTCTTCTAGTTGCTTTGTTAGTGATGTTTCACCTTTGAAGATGCCTTTAGCTTCAATGTCGTGGAGGGTTTTTCCTATATTTTCTTCAATGTACTTTATGTATTCAAGTCTGATATTGAGATCTTTAATCCATTTTGATCTGATTTTTGTGCATGGTGTTAGACACAGGTCCAAATTCATTTTTTACATGTTGCTGCCCAGTTTTCCCAACACCACTTGTTGAAGAGGCTTTCCTTACTCCATTTTGGACTCTTCACACCTTTATCAAAGATGATGATCATGTGTTTGAGGTTGGGTGTCAGGATACTCATTTCTATTCCATAGGTCCACAGGTCTGTTTTTATTCCAATACCACACTGTTTTAATTACTACTGCCTTGTAATACAGTTTGGAGTTGGGAAATGTGATGCCTCCCATCTTCTTTTTCCCGAGGATTGCTTTAGCTATCCTTGGGGTTTATTGTTCCATACAAATTTCAGGAATGTTTGGTCAATTTTTTTTGAAGAATGTCATGGGTATCCTTATAGGGACTGCATTGAATCTGTACAGAGCTCTAGGGAGTATTACCATTTTGACAATGTTGATTCTCCCCATCCATGAGCAGGGAATGTGTTTCCATTTCCTCGTGTCCTCTTTATCTCTTGGAGCAGTGTCTTGTAGTTTTCTTTGTACAGATCCTTTGCACACTTGGTTAAGTTTATTCCTAGATATTTGATTTTCTGTGCCACAATTGTGAATGGAATCGTTTCCTTAATATCCCTTTCTTCTTTTTCATTATTTGTATATGGAAAGCCACCGACTTTTAGATTTAAATTTAGATTTTGTATCCTGCCACTCTACTATATGTGTCTATTGTTTCTAGAAGTTTTTTTGGTAGAGAGTTTAGGGTTCTCTAGGTATAATATGTAATCTGCGAATAATGATATCTTGACTTCTTCCTTGCCTATCTGGATCCCTTTGTGTCTTTTTCTTCTCTGATTGCTATGGCAAGTACTTCCAGTACTATGTGAATAAAAAAGGTGAGAGAGCGAGTAACTTTGTCTTGTCCCTGATTTCAGGGGGAAGGCTTTCAATTTTTCCCCATTGAGAATGATGTTTGCGGTGGGCTTTTGGTAGATGGCTGTAACTATCTTGAGGAAAGTTCCTTCAATTCCCATTTTCTGGAGGGTTTTAATCATGAATGGGTGCTGGATCTTATCAAATGCTTTCTCTGCATTCAATTCCTGGCAGCTACGACAGAAGACTTGTTCATTCATCTGGATTTGTAACAGGAGGAGCCAAGCAGGAATTAAAGGTGTAAGGCCTTTTTTAGTGAAAATGGCACAAAAGCAGGGAGACCTGGCAACTCTGTGAGATCTCCAGGTGACCTAGGAAAAAGGTGAAGGGAAGACTGCTTAGAAGTACCTCACCTTTTGACCACTACACAGACCACTACACAGTTCTGGATGGCCACTAGGCAGTCCTTGAAGCAAAGTTGCTGTTGGAGGAGTTCTGTGTCTCCTGGAAATTTGGCTGCTTAACATGGCAGCCACTCTCATTACCAGGGCTGACAGAAGCCCATCAGTGTCTCTGCACTGATGCTTGTCTAGTGTAGCATCTCTGCTGTTCTCCTGTACTAAAGACCCAGCCCATAAGCTCTCTGGTCCTCCCAGGGCAATTTTTCCACACCTGTTTGCACTGTTTGTCAACTTCAATGTGTCACAGCAGGCAATGGCTTTTTCTGCAGCCCTTGAAGGTGACCTAGAAATGCATGGTGAGCTCCCTGTGCTCCCTCCTGCATCCTGCAGATGCACACAGTTCCACCACTGAAATTGATCCCTAAGGCCTTCACAGTCTCCTACGGAAAGGGAGACATTTACCAGTTCCCCAAATAAGGACCTGGCAGAAGCAAGAGTAGGGGTAGCTGTGGCAGTGGCAGTGGATGATGGGGTCCAGTCATCCTGAGGAAGAACGTTGGATGAGCTCTAGAGGTGTATGACCCCAAGGAGAAGATGGGTCCCTGCTGAGTTTACAACCAATATTCACTGAAACCATCCAGCTTCATCAGGCCTGTGCTCTCTTCAGTCCAAAACCAGGATGTCAGTTCTCTCCAGAGGGCATCCCAGGGCCAGCTTCCTGTTGGCTAAGCTCCCTTAAGACTTTCTGGGGTGAACTGTTCCCTAGACCTTATGTGTGTCTTTTTATTCCTTAAGCACATGGTTGGCAAACCTGGGCCCTTGTGCTTTGAGTTCCCCAGTATCTTCTTCCATGGCCAAAGGTTTATGTTCCTCCTCCTCACATAGCAGAGTCAAAGTGGATATTTAAGCCGTCTAGGTTTGGAGTGTGTATCAATTGTTGGCTAGATCTGAATATCTGTTAGAGGGCAGACCTAAAGACACCTTGGAAACTTTCCCAGAGATGCATTTCTCCTGGAGCCAAGAGTAAAACACAAGTGATCCATTTTGAACTTATTAATAGCTGTCAAATTTTGGTCGGGCCAAGGGAAGAGCTGGTTCAGGGGCCTAGTACCTGGAGTTCTCCTTAATAAGTCAGGCTGCCAGGATGGCCTAGAGCCATGATTCTCAAATAGGATCATTCCTCAGAGTACCAGAATGCCATTTGCTTTGAACAAATGCAGAACCCTTAGTCTTCCCACTGGAGAGTCTGAGAAAAAAGGCTAGTGAAGCTCTCTTTTAAGTCCCATCTTCATTTCCTCAGTCTTGCTGATGGACTGCCATGTGTGGATAGGCCCTTTTAAAAGTCCAGGCGTCAATGTGACACCCAAAACCACTGGATTTTGCTAATTTAGATTTTTCCCCCCCCACCCCCGTCTTGACAAGATAAAGCTGTTTTGTTATTGCTGTTATTTTCTTTTGGAACATTTGGGTATATAACCCATAACTTATTTCTTGAACATAAACATATGACCAACAATAAAGCTAAATTTCACACAGTGAAGTTGGTCAAGATAGAGATTAGTTTTAGCTTGCAGGGCCTTTCATCTGGAAAAATTCCAAAAATAACACCTGATGCAGAGAAGGATTGGGATTATGACTGGTCAGAAATAGCATCTGAGCTGAGCCTCAGTCTCATGGCAAGCCTGATGGGACCCAATGAGGAGCACTGCCATTGGGTTGGTCCCCAGCATTGGTCTGTGTTAGATCTTTATATCCTGATGTTAGATCTTTGTATCCTGATGACTGAATTAAAGGTGGGCTATGTGTGGAAAGGGTTGTGAACTGACCTCCCGTGATAGAGTTTTCTTTAACTAAGACAATTTCCTCCAAAGGGCTGATAGTAGCAGACTCTGTGTTCTATAGCCCCAATACCTGGGAAAATCTCCTTTAGAGAGATTTAGGAGCATCTAGACAGAAGAGCAAAGAATCTGCTTGCATAGGGAGAAGCCCTCAGTTGTTATCATTTGTGGCCAAACTAGGATGAGACACAGCATTTTCTTTCTTCCATAATAAACATATTATCCAGTATGAGCACCTGGATGTGAAAAAAATCAGAAGGTAACCCTTTTCTAAGAAGTCAGAAATAATGAGGGAGTGGCCTCTGCATGAAAATAAAGTGAGGCAAGTTAAACCCGGATCCAGCGCCCCCCCCCCGCCCCCCCCCCCCCCCCCCCCCCCCCCCCCCCCCCCCCCCCTCCCCACCCCCCCCCCCTGGATTGGTCTTTCATTGTTCAATTTGATAGTAAAGAAGGATAGAGGCCATTAGTACGAAGAATGCCTAGCTGGTCAGTATGCTGTATTGATTAGACCAAAGCAATGTGGCCCAATATATAACATCCATATAGGCCATGATAAATCAGTCATCTAATGACTTTGGGATGAACATAGATTAACAGTATAAATGAGGCAAAATATTTTATTAATTCCCTAAATTATGTAGTAACAAATAATACCCCACATCATCATGGCAATTTCCACTAAAACACCCTGCCTCACCCCCACATTTTTCTCCCAGCATTTTAGCTCCCAATAGCATAAAAGTCTCAGATTAATCATGAAGAAACTTGTTATGGCATAAAATTATGTCACTAATGCTGAATTCCAGATATTTGACTGTGCTGATTTTGATATGCTTCTGCCAAGTTTCATAGTGGTTAGATTCCCCTAATCCCTTTGTAATTATTAGAGACATCTCGGAAAAAAAATCCACCACATTCTTTTGATGAAAAAGATTGTTTGGTATTCCTATTTATTTATTCACTTCTAATGAGCAGGAGCCACTTGGTGAGCCTGTTCTGTTCTATCAGATTCCTTTATGCATAAATTATTTGAGGGTGACGATTTATGCACATAGAATAATGAGGGTAAACAGGAGCAAAGGGAATAATTCAAAAGTAATTCATAACAAGGGAGGGAATCACACACATGCTGAAAGCAGGGGGAACCCCAGCTCATTGCTTTGCTTTGTATGAAGTCAGGTCAAAGGGGAATTTAATCCATGGAACCATTTTGGCAATGACATCCTACAACATTTGCCCTTATTTTAACCATGAAATAACTTGAGTCCTGATTGCTGGAAAAGAGAAACAAACTGTGACTCTTTTAATGTTTGACTTACCTGTATTTGGAAAAAAATTTTCCTAAAAATTTCGTACTGGAGGAAAAGGGCTCATCATTATTTGAAACTGTATTTTGTTTGCTGGATACCTTAAAACAGTTTTCAAAAACTTCAGAAGAGACAGATTTAGAGATACAACTTCTATGAGAAGAATTTTGATTAAGCCAAAAGTATGACCTAACCTATGAACAAACAACTTTATGAGCAGAATCATAAACAGAAATATCATTTGCTAATGGCCTATCCCTAAAGTCAGACCTCACTCCTTTTATCTGTTATTAATCTGGACATCAGCAAAATGAAAATAAATAATATATTTATATTTCATTCAGAAATTTGACGAGATTTCTTATGCTTTTGGAATGGATTTAATATATAAATATGTTCCAGATCATCAATATATCTTGAGAGAACGTCTTTAGAAGAATGGTGAAACTCTGTGATTTTTTTCAATAACTGTATTATAACTAAGACATATTGATAAAACTTGTGACTGATAACCTAAACTCAGAGGACTAGTTCTATAACCTTAGCTACCACTCAGAATCCTATGGGTTCCAAATTTATGTCCTAGGCTGCAACATCCCGATCTGCTACACCAAAAGCTCAATAGGAAAATAGCTGCATTTATACCTCGACTTGATTCCTCTATCAACTTCCCCTTCTTTAAAACTTAATAAATAGGTTTATGCATTTTTTGTTTGTTTGTTTTGGGTCACATCTGGCAATGCTCAGGGTTACTCCTGGCTCTGCATTAAGGAATTACCCCTGGTGGTGCTCGGAGAAACCATATAGGATGCGGGGATTGAACCCAGGTGGGCCGTGTGCAAGGCAAATACCCTATCTGTGCTATTGCTCCGGCCCCATGCATCTTTTAAGCTAGGTCCCTTGAGTTATCCCCTTGGAAAACAATCCTTTGTTCTTCATCTCAAATACATCTGTATATTAAATTGTTCACCAAATTTATTAATGCTATCTCTTTAATGCGTCTTTTGTGGTAGGCATTGGAGGCGAGTTAAGAAACACTGAAGAAATGAGTGAACAGGGGCCTGAGCGATAGCCCAGCGGGTAGGGCGTTTACCTTGCATGTGGCCAGCCTGTGTCGGCCCAGGTTTGATTCCCGGCATCCCATATGGTCCCCTGAGCACCGCCAGGAGTTATTCCTGAGTGCAGAGCCAGGAGTAACCCCCTGAGCATTGCTGGGTGTGACCCAAAAAGCAAAAAAAAAAAAAAAAAGAAAAAAAGAAAAAAGAAATGGGTGAACAATAGACTCTTTCCCTTGAATGAAAAACTGAAAGTATAGAAGGGAGACTTAGAGGTTATATTAAGTAGTGAGTTCATCATGAATTCAAACTTTAATTGGCCTCAGAAAGTGTTTAATTTTACCTGAGGTTTCATTAATTATATGACAGTGTTTAGAAGGCAAGAGGAGATAATATTGCTGTACTTTACACTCACAGATCACAATTATATTCAGTTTGTTGTGACTTTTTTTTATACAAATACAATTATGTTCAGAAGGGATGACAGAGTATTGAAGGTACTCAACATCATCTCATAAGAAGGATGTTGGCGGGACATGGGAAGCTTTTCCTTAATGAGAGGACATGTATGATGCAGACCAGTCTATCACAGCCCGGATTATCGACAGCCACCCTGCAGCAGTTTTTTTTTTTCAATCCGGCCCAGGTATGCTGAACCAGAGACTCACAGACATGGGGCAGAGCTGCTACTTGCTCTCCCTGTGCCCAGCCGCTCATGAGGAGCCCGGGAGGCATGGCGGGTTCTAGCCTTGGCCTGCCACCCCAGCAGAGCCTCACAACAAGCCAGACGACCCCCTACTCCATGGGGGCCGCCATTTTCCACATCCGGACTTCCTCTCTCATCACAACTCCACCCAGCAGACCAGACTATCACAGCCTGGCTCGCGTGGCCGCGCAGTACATCAATAAGTGCTTTATTTAGAGGTGACTACAAGAGTATGCCACCTGCACGGCAAGCCTGGCAAGCTGCTCGTGTCCTATTTGATATGCCAAATACCAGTAACATTTATATTAGGTCATTCCTCATGACCTAATATAATGGGTTGAGGCTCTTTATGTTCCTGGAGCAAGCAGATACCTTTGGGTTCTACTAGCATGAGACAGGACATATGGAGATATTACTGGTGCCCACTCTAGCAAATAGATGATGAACGGGAAGATAGTGATAGTGATAGTGGCTCCAACATTAGTAAAGAACACCAAAGTAAACAGCAGTCCCTAACTCCCTGCTCTGATCCAAAGATAGGAGCCAAACTGGCCTGTAAAACTGGACTGCCAGAACTCTACAGTTTCTTCTGTTTGCTTTTGTTTTTGGAGATTCCCCCCCATAGTGCTCAAGACTTACTCCTGGCTCTGTGCTCAGGGTGCCTGTGATCAAACCTGCATAGGCTATGTTCAAGGCATGCACCCTAACCACTGTACTATTGCTCAGCTCACCCTCTACAGATTCCTTCATACATTCCCATTCCTCCCAAAGATTCTTATTTACATGCTGTGGAGGGTGATCTCTCCAACTCAATCTATATACTTAATTAATGTATTTATTTTGGTTCTTGGGACACAGAATATTTATTTGCTTGTTTGGTTAAGTCCTATGCGCAATACTTTACTCCTCTGTGCTCAGGGAATACTCCAGGTGGGACTCATAGGACCTGTGGGGTATGAGGGATGGAACTCCTGACCCACTGTACTATCTCTCTGACCCTTCAATCTGTACCATTCCAAAAATCCTCTTGGTGCTTCTGACATACACCAACAGCTGAGATCCTGATGTTAATAAGAAATCAAGTTTTCTCCACATATAGCCAGAGCCAATAGTTGGGAAAAAGGTCTTTGCAAACTGTTAGCAGATGCATTTTAAAACACAGAGCAATCTGTGGGACAGAGGGAAGATGGCTTGAGTCACTGGGAATTCGAATAGGGCTACATATATTTGGCATGAAACCTAAGATATGTAAGAAAGATGAATGGTTGAATTACAACTTTGAAGACGCTATGGTATTTGTCGAAGGCTTAGAGACAGAAAGCAGTTTAAAAATACTTCATTTTATTATATTATGTCTAGGTTACAGAAATATCCTGCTTTAACAGAATTTGACAGTCTCCACCCAAATCCTCTTGAGTCTTGTTTCAGGATCTGCCGGTCTGATTTCTGCCTAAACCCCTTGAGGAATAAGGTCTTTCTCCATCCTCCAGAGCACTCCCTGCCTATATGGAAAGGCAGACATGCAGGAAACTAGTTGCAACTTCCCACCAGAAATCCCTCACCAATAATGAGAAGCACTGGGGATTAACGTGCCAGCTCACTTGACCCCCCAGGTTGGAAGATGCTGATGGCCCCCTTTCCACACCTTGAATATCATACAAACTTGGGTGGTTAGTGCACATAGGTAAGAGTACCCCCACTTTGAGTTCTCTTCCAGTTCCCAGCCAGATTTTATCAATGACAGTTTATTTGTATATTATCTCCTCTTTGTTTCTTTGATCTACAGCTAGTTGAAATTAGAATTCAGTCATTAAACACATGAGCAAAATTTGAATCAAATAGAGTGCCTTAAAAGTGAGGGTAGATTATTCAGTAACTTGCAACAATCTTTTATAATGAAAATAAAATGTTTATACTATTACTACCATTGAGAAAAGCAGTAGAGAAAATTTTGTGTGCAGTTCAAATTTTAAAATTATGAGTTTTTAAAAAGCAGAAGGAAAACCATTGATGGAGACTACAATGGGTCTAGGTGTGATTTCTCTGCTTCTTTCTACTCTATGATTCATACATTTTTCAGTAAATGTGCAGGTTGCAGAAAATAAGGGTGGCTGTTCATCTGTAAGGAATAATTTCCCACAGATCAATCACCAGGCAAGAAATTTGTAGTTATTAAAGAATTATCTCCTAATCATGTCAGAGGCCTAAAGAGTTTATTGGCAAATTCCTATAAAGTTGAAGAGCGTCTGTCACATCATTCCGCTGCCACTTAACTTGTTTCAGAGCAAAGGAAAAGCTGAATACACAGGTTTGTTTTGTAATGAAGGAATGTGATTCTGAAATCCAAGCTAAACACTCAAACACGCATTCACACACATGCACACAAGTAAAGACACACTCACACAGAGATAAACACTAGAAATAGGTTGATATTAATTAGCGTAATTTTTATGGGGGTTGGGTTTGGGGCTATACTTGACTGTGTTCAAGAACTAACTCTGACTCTGTGTTAAAGGGTTTCTTCCTGCACTGCTCAGGGGATCACATAGTTCTAGAGAGCAAACCAAGTTTGGCTGCATGCAAGACAAGTGCTTTCTTTATCCCTAACTATTTTCCAGCCCCAACACTAATCAGTATAGATAGGAAGATATTAAACGAATAAGTAGTGGATATAGGTCAGTGACAGATTGTTTGCCTTGTGTGTATGCAACTCTAGGTTCAATCCCAAATACAGAAGGAAGGAAGGAAAGAAGGAAGGAGAGGAAGAGGAAGGAAAGAAGGAAGGAAGGAAGGAAGGAAGGAAGGAAGGAAGGAAGGAAGGAAGGAAGGAAGGAAGGGAAGGAAGGAAGGAAAGAAGGAAGGAAGGAAGGAAGGAAGGAAGGAAGGAAGGAAGGAAGGAAGGAAGGAAGGAAGGAGGATGGAAGGGAGGAAGGAAGGGAGGGAGGAAGGAAGGAGAGGGATGGGAGGAGGAGGGAAGGGGAGGAAGGAAAGGAAGGAAGAAAGGAAGGAAGGGAGGAGGGAAGGAGGATGGAAGGAGAGGAAGGGAGGGAGGGAAGGATGGAGGAAGGAAGGGAGGAGGAAGGAAGGAAGGAAGGGAGGGAGGGAGGAGGGAAGGAGGAAAGGAGGAAAGGAGGGAAGGAAGGAAGGAGGGAGGGAAGCTAAATATAATATGGGTTAGTGAGATTCAGTGAGCACTTAAAAGAATTATCCTTTATAATTAGATCAAATATCCTATGAATAAAAGTGATTTAATATTAGAAAAACTATTGCTATGATGAATAAGATCAATAATACAAGGAGATAATCTAGCTCAGTGATAACTGAGCAAACAATAAGTAAAACATTTTAGATAGATGACATTAAAACTGGAAATACAGGGTATTTGTCATCATCATTGGTTATCACACTTAGTTGCATTAAATATTAGTTATGAGTAAATACTCTAACCAAAGATTAAATTCTGGTTATACCATTTTCTTCCTGTGAGGCTTTATTAAGTTATCTCCTGTCTTTGTTCTTTCTGTGAAAGTGACATAATGAGTTTTTGCCTCTAAGAGTTGGTTTGAACATCATTACAAAATGCATAGTAAATACACAGAACTCAGCAATAAAAATGGGTATTAAAATATCATTTATATATCATATGCTCTAATTCCTGATGATTAAAAATGACATTTTATGCATTTATCATATATACACTGATATAATTGAAACTTTATGAATGCGCACTCTGGAAAAGTTCACGATATTTGTAACTAAATTGCAGCTAATCTAAAGATTATAGGCAAATATTAGAAGGTCTAACTTTCCATCTGACAAATTAAAAATTCCTGATGGTAACTAAGCATAACATTTTAATCGAAATTCCTCCAGAGAGGTAGAACTTATGAGATAGTCATTCAAGAAGGTAAAGGGGAAAATGGGTAAAATTAATGTGTTAATGTCAAACTGATGACACGATTTAGGAAGAATCTTCTTACTTAAAACACTCCTGACCCAGTGAATTATCCTTGGTGATCCTACTATCTGCTAAAGTTGATGATCTCTAAATTAGGCATTCCTAATTAAGACCACAGATTTCTGTTTATTGAGACATTTGCTCTTAAAGACTTGGGCAATGCAGTAGTCATAAAACAGAAGTGAAATCCATGAGATAAGGAAGAGAAACTTATCTTTTGATGAATTTTTTTTATTTAGTGGAAAAGTCAAGACCAAATATTTGCTGGATACAAGTTATCTTAGAACCAAGAAGAGAGTTCCTATTGGTGAAAAACAGATCACAGTCAGGTCTTTATGTATTCTCTCCCCAAATAGGATGCAAAATCCTTAAACTCAAAGACTGGGTTTATATACCTTTGAACCCCATGCATTCTCATCATCTACAGGCAACCAGAAATATGGTTAAGGAAATCAAGTATCAGCTCTGAATACAAAGCTCTGTCCAGGTTGGAGTGGGCTTTCCCTTAGCCAGTGTGAGTGCAGCTTAATAGTATGTTGGCAGAAGCACAAGCTTGTTCCCAAAAATATGCTGTGTTTTAGAAACTGAGGTTTATTCAGTAGCCCTGTGAAGATTCTTGCAAGACAGGGTTGACTAATTAGAAGAAATTATATGTGGACTTGATAGCAGTCATGGCCTCTGAATCCAAAGAAATGAATGAATTTCTAAGTTCTGAAACCTTCGAAGCAAAATATTTTATAATTATGCTCTGAGTAGGCCTGGCAGATTCTCAAAGTATAGTGGCTGCAAAATATCACTTGATATTTTAAGCATATTTTATGTGCCTACATTTGTAAAATTTTGAAAAAGTTGAGGAGAAGATACTGTTAGGGGAGTGTACATGGGAAAGCGTAAGTATTAAATCAGTGTGTGTACAGTTTCCAAGAACTATGAGTAAGCAAACCACTTTTTGACTTCAACTGGATGTCAATTTTACCTAAATATATGCAGGGGATATTAATACTATACTTGTGTTTACTTTAACAACCACCAGGCCTGTGTGAAAATCAGTTTCACAGCCAAATAAAGTGACAAAAATGACAACTCCAAGAACATAGAAACCACTTTGCTAGTGCTGCTTGCATTTTCAGTGTAATCTCCAGAAAGGAAGTCTTAGACACTTGCAATGTGGCTACGAGCCCACTTCTCAAGCCTCCACTCCTCAGTCTGGGGAGAGGCCTTACTGAAATTCCAGCACTCAGATCAGGAAAAAATACCTCTAGCCTTCTAAATGCGTGCAGTGTTCCAGTAATTATTAAAAAAAAAATCTCATCCTTAAAGGTTTAGACTTCTGAGCAGAACTAGACTGTTGCAGGACCTCACTCACATGATCCCTAGTTGGAAAGGCCTGTCAGAGTCTCCATACACTCAGCCTCTCCATATACTCACATTCCATACATGATTTTTTGACTTCACTGCAGTAAATGGTCGATGACAATGATAGTAAAGTAAGTCTGTCTTATTCATCATCCCAGATACTTGTACAATTTGGATTGCCTTGCCAAGTGTAAAGATCCTTATGATATTACCTGTACATTAAATACATCTTTGAGAAGAAAATTAACTCAAAGCTCAATTATTAAATGGTAAGGCCCAAGTGGTAGTACAGTGTGTAAGACACTTGCCTAGTATGCAGAGGACCTGGGTTCAATCCCTGGCACCCTATAGAACCCCGAGCCCTGCCAGGAGTGATTCTGACCACAGAACCAGGAGTAAACCCTGTATACTGCCAGGTGTGACCCCAAACTCAAAAACTTAATAGTAATAATAATTAAAAGGAACTCTAAGAAAAAAAATCAATAAATTCAATTACATGGAACATATTTAGAAGTATGCCACCTAAGTGCAAAAGAAACCAAAATCAAAGGGAATCCAGTGCACAGAGACTGCCCTGTGGATAGTCTGTTGAGAGGTTTTAGTGAGAACAGATCTGTATGAATGAATTTATTTAGCTTAATGATGAAAAAAAAGTTTCTAACTTGATACACTTTGCTTTCCAGCCCTTGTTTGACTCAAAGTAGTGGTATGTCTCTGAAACTATTATTGATCATTCATAATATAAGTTTTCTCACTGAAAAAAATATGGGAGTCATTCTACCAAGTAGGGTTGCATCATTTGTTGATGCACAGAGGTGCCCAGTATAAGTTATGTGCTCAAATATTAACATAAAAATAATATATGAAAACTTGGCCTTGAAACATAGAGTGTGTGCAAGTGGACAATAAAGGAACACATTAGGCGTTTCTCAACATTCTAACTGTGGCCTCTAACAACTTTATGTCTCCCTGCCTTACTAGCTGGTTACCTTACTCCCTGGTTACATGCAATGGTTCCCCATTACTCAGTTTTTACCTGGGCCTTGTTGGAATATCCTAGGACCATCCAGGGGTCTCTGGTACATGGTTTAGAGATCTGGGTTATATGATGCTAAATGGCAAATGGAAGGCACTCTCTTTCCTCATAGCCTTACCCAAGACCAGTTATTTATAATAAATGGTAAATTTTGGAGTACAATAGCCTATATTAACTTTCTTTGTGAAATGTGTCTTGGAGAAAACCACATCTCTATTTTCTGATTTTTTAATTGACGCATTTTGGATGCAACATACCTCCATTCCAGCTATTCAGAGTCCCTAAGCTGGAAAGTAAAGATAATTGCTTGATATATAGGAAGAAAAGAGCATGAATTTTCTTAAAACCAGACTTAGATAAGTCTTGTACTCAAAATAGATGCATTCCTAACACGTCACTGAGAAAGCTTTTCACTTCAGTGAAAACCTGAGCCAATCTAAATGTTTGCTATGCTGTGCTCAGCCTCCTTTCTTCCCAGAATTTCCCACTTGTATTCCCTCCTCCGTCCATTATTTTCACTTTTTAATATTGTTGAGTTAATTGCAAATATTTGGCTCTATAGATTAGATGCTAATCATTATAGAGTAAGACCCAATAGATAGAAAACAACTCATTGGGCTAAACACACTGGGCTTCCATGTAGTTGGAGCTGGGGCCCCTCCCCTGACCTCAGTCCTCTCCAGAAGGCCTGGTGGGTGTGCCCAGAACTGGCATAGTTGGCCATGATCCAGGGCCACAGAAGCATGGAAGAACTGCTGCTGGCTCTTCCCATGGTGCGATATCTCAAAGCCTGGCATACTGATGTACCAGGTATTCCTCACATTTCATAGAATTAAGTATTGCACAGACAGTCACAAGGGTATGGGCATGGTGTGTGGTCTGTGGGAACATATTGCCAATTTCCTATACAGTGGGCTCAAATGGCATAATGGAGATTTAATAATTTCCACTGACTTTCTTCTAAGAATTAGTTCCAACAAGCAACATTGAATAGACTATTCAACATATGCTTAGGACAGGCCCAAACAGAGGTTGAGAAAAATTTGAAATAAGTGTTGTCCATAGGTGCAGTGGTGGTGGGTCTGGGGTTGACTAGTAGATACCCACAAAGTTCTAGAAACTCAGAAAGTAATACAAGAACAGAAATTGGCCAGACTCGCACACAACAACCCAGAAAAAAATGTCATGACTTTATCAATACCATTCCCTTACATGAACTGTAAGAATCAATATAATTAGTGCTGGCTAAGGGAGCAGGCATGGTGGTGGGGGTGGGTGGGAAATGAGGGTCTCTGGTGATAGTGGGTGCACACTGGTGGTGGGATTGGTGTTGAACAATGAATCTCTCTAACAACTGTATTGTGACAAACTTTGTACTTTGTAAATAATAGGGTTTAAATTTAAAAATTAAAAGAAATAAATAAAAGAAAACAGCTCACTAATAAAGTATTTTACAAAATAAAAGGACAACAAATGGTTTATTTTACTATCATACATAATGACCCCCCCCCCAAATTCCATCCTTCTACATATGATCTCAAAACTACTACTAAAGACTTAGGATCTTAAAACAAGCAATTTCTGCCAATTCCAGGTTCAACCATAGTTGTTAAATTGTTATTGGTTTGAGTTTATTGGATTCTTTCTTCCATGGCCTCCCAAAATCCAGCTTCAAAATATTGACTCTCTTGCAAAATAATTTCGCACCAAAGTACAGAGGATCAGGAAAATATTTAAAGGAGCACAAAATAAAGCTAATCAAAGAGCTGTTTTCAGAGGGGAGGATAGGGCCAGTCATAAAGTCCTTAGATTCCGTGTTTCTGGAGGACAACTTTGGCTGTAACACCAGATTGCCAGATTGGCAGAAATTCCTAGTGAGTGTTGTGGCTTTGCCTCCAGGGTGAGACCTGTCATACTTTCTTCTCTCACACTATGGGGTGGAAGACATGACAGAGAATCTACAATCAACATAAAAGTCAATTTTCATAATCACTTCTGTGCCTTATGGCCCACTTTCCCCGGTGCTTGGGGACTTCATCATATTAAGGATAGACAGAAAAGAGGCACATTATATTCAGCAACAAGCTCCGTCTTCAGGCAATCTCTGTGAGAGAAAAGGGGCTCGTGAGACAAGCTTGCTACTCCCCCACCAAGCACCACAAAAAGTTCTTAATGTCACCTTCAAGGAGAATAATAGGAATAAATTCCCCTTTTAATCATTGGGTATATATTTCAGTAAGTAGAAATAGCATGTTGAGCCAAGTAATCCAGAAGAAAGAGAAATATCAACTGAACTCATTCATTTGTGGAATATAGAATAATAATACATGGGAAAGCAAGCTATCAAAGAGGGAATGGCCAGATTACCCTGGAACCTGGACTACAGTACCAGGGATGGGGAAGAAAATAAACTAAAGGGGAGAGGAAGTAGAAGTGGATGGAAGGTAACAGGGGGTGAGTGGAGTCTCAGATACTATGATCTTAAAAAGTGTTATTTAACTACATATCTGAACCTCAGAACAGAAGTGCATGAGATCCAAGCTTCAACAATCTTAAAAATGTGTCTTTGTCGACGGGTGTGGCCGCGAGCTCCGAAGCTTCCACAGCCAGCAACACTGGATAAGAGACAACCCCAGACCCACAGCTGTGCGCTTGGCCCCATGTGGAAGGGTCCATGGAGTTTAGGAGGGCAGTAAACAGCTCAGCCCCTCGCCGAGTGCAACATAGCTCCTAGGGTTCATTCGCACACGCATGCGGAGAAGGGGGGAGGAGGGCATGCTGGTTGAACTTGGGGGGGATTTGGGCTCCTCCTCCCATTCCTCCACCTCCATGTCGGCGGGCGTGGCTGCGAGCTCCCAGTCTCCACAGCTAGCAACACCACACAAGAGACACTCCAGACCCACAGCTGCGCTAGTGCGCAGCCGAAAGTGACAGACTCAGACAATAATGGAAGTTAAGCCAGGTCCTTCCCAGGATCTTCCACATTTATACACTGGATTGAGACGCTTTATGTTCCTGGAGCAAGCAGATGCCTTGGGCTCTACTAGCATGAGACAGGACATATGGAGATGTTACTGGGGCCTGCTCGAGCAAATCGATGATGAACGGGAAGACAGTGACAGTGACAGTGAATGTTCATTCTAGTTACAACAAACTGGGGAGGTTGACGGGGAATGGGGGATTATGTCACTAGAATTCACTATGGAATATAGACATAGAAACATCAGAAACCATTAATATCTGTAGGGCAAGCCACAAAGTATAAGAAAAGAGAGAGAGAAAAATACAGAGACAGAGACGGAGACAGAGAGAGAGAGAGAGAGAGAGAGAGAGAGAGAGAGAGATAAATAAAAGGTGCCTGCTATAGGGGCAGGCTGGAGGGCTGGGTGCTGGAACACTGTATGACTGAGACCCAATTATAAACATCCTTATAATTGTATATTTCATGGTGGTATAATAAAAAATTAAGGAAAAAAATAAAGGTCTCAAGCTGGGTGGTGGGAGGGAAATCAGGAGCACTGTTGGAATGAATTTGATGCTGGTAATGGGTTAGAGGTAGGAACATTGTACACCTGAATTGCAGTGATCAACTTTGCAATTTACAGTACCTAATGAAACAAAGTAAAGAACATGTCTTGATATATCATTATTACACTCTGATAGCTTTCTTTTGCAAAGCAAGAGGTCACTGAAGATGAGGCCATCTTTAATTCCCACCAACAGTCAATCCCCCTCATTTTGTGCTTAGAGGACGAGAGCTAGTCTTCTTCTTCTTCCAGATCACCTCCTATTAAAAGACTTCTTGATAATACTCCTTAATCTAGAAGGCTATGTTCTTCCTTTGTATTCCTGGGGCATACCTTGCCCTTTCCCATTAGGGAAGTTACTGTGCAGGATGCCAATTACATAAAAGCAAGAAACAGAATTAATACCCCTTTAATGCCCTGTGCATGCTGAGTAGTCTAGAAATGGTCTGTTGAAAAATAAATGAGGAACCTATGTCCCACAGTTACCACCATATAAGCATGTACCATTCTTGTTACAGAGATTCATAATTAAATCTCAAAAAGAGATCAAGTAACCAAAAAATTTCTCAGATATCCAGTCCTGGCTGAGACCTCTGGGGCAATCTTGGAAAGGGGGATGGGCCAAGTTCCTGCCCTACCAAAGGCCTGGCAGCTGCACTCACACACCGACAGCTGCCACCGTGCTTCTGGTCAGACCCCAGGACCTCACAACTGAGCTCCACAGAGATACTAACATGTCCAAAATTTCAAGTGCATGGGGATTATTTTTGGCTGAAAGCTCTTTTTTTTTTGTTTTAATATTTTACTATACCATCGTGAGATATACAATTAAAAAGATGTTCATGTTTGGTTTTTGATCATACAGTGTTCCAGCACCCAGCCCCCAACCAGTGCACATTTCCCACCACCAATGTCCCCAATTCTCCGCCTCCCATAGCCTGCCTCTATCTCTTTTCTCTCTCTTCTCTCTCTCTCTCTCTCTCTCTCTCTCTCTCTCTCTCTCTCTCTTCCTTATCTTACACATTGTGGATGGCAATACATACATTTAGAGGCTATCATGTGTATCTTTTTGCCTATATTCAATCTTCAGTTCTTGGCTGGTATTATTTTCGATGATTAATAGCACACTGTTCCCTTCTCTGTATTACCTAACCTATGACTCCTACATGTTGTGGTAGACTACATCTGTTGACAAGACTTCCTGATTCATGTTTTGCCTGACCTTGGATATTGAAATCATAATACATCTGTATATATACATATACGTATATTTATGTCATGCAAATAAATGCAGTCATTCTATTTATCTGTCTTTTTTCTTCTGGCTAATTTGATCCTCTCTATGTCCGTCCATCCATTTATAGGCAAATTTCATGACTTCATTTTTCCTAACAGCTGCATAGTATTCCATTCTGTAGATGTACCAAAGTTTCTTTAACCAGTCATCAGTTCTAGGGCACAATAGTTGTTTTCAGATTCTGGCTATTGTGAATAGTGCTGCTGAAAATAAAGATGCAGATGGTGTTTCCGCTGTGTGTTTTTGGCTTCCCAGGGTATATTCCCAGGAGTGGTATGGCTGGGTCAAATGGGAGTTCAATTTCTAGTCTTTGAAGTAATGTCCATATTGTTTTCCAAAAGGCTGTGCCAGTCGACATTCCCACCAACAATGGATGAGAGTCTCCTTTTCCCCGCATCCATGCCAGCACTTGTTGTACTTGCTCTTTTGAATATGTGCCAGTCTCTGTGGTGTGAAATGATATCTCATTGTTGTTTTGATTTGCATTTCTCTAATGATTAATGTTGGCTGAAAACTCTTGACCTTCTTGGGTAATCCCCCTCCCACACACATACACACCACTTTGTTCTTTTGGAATGCCCAGTAGCTACACTCATGTCCTACAACTACCACCACCATGTAAGTTCATCTACCAGCCCTGTTCCAGAGACTCTTAATTAAATCTTGAAAAATGAATTAGCTGCAAAAATTTTCAGATACCAGTTCCAACTGAATTCTCTGGGGGAGATATGGTGGGTAATAGGCAAGTTCCCACCCTACCAAAGCTCTGGAAACGACAGTCTCACCCCCAAAGCTGCTTCCATGCCTCCAGGTGGACTGCCCAGCCAAGTACTGTGGATTATCTCCAAACTTCACAATGCTAACATCTCAGTAGAAGCACACCAGATTGAATGAGAATGTGATACAAGTCAAATAATCTTGACTAACAAACATTAACACAGGAGGTTTAAGTAGCAAACCATAGCTCTAAGTAAACCTTCAGGCAGGACTTAATGTCCCCATGGTAAGATATAATAATTGTTGCAATTATTCTTCCACTGAAGTATTTTTGATTAGCCATTTAGTAGTAACGAGGTGCCCTGGAGGGATGGCAGGTTCTAGCTCCGGCCCGCCACCCCAGCAGAGCCTCACAACAAGCCAGATGACCCCCCCACTCCATGAAGACCTCCATTTTCCACATCCGGACTTCCCCCTCGTCAGAACTCCACCAGCAGACCAGCCTATCACAGCCTGGCTCATCGAGATCCACCCTGCTGCATTCTTTTTAATCCGGCCCAGGTATGCTGATCCAGAGACAGACCTGGGGCAGAGCTGCTTCTGGCTCTCACTGTGCCCAGCTGCTCGCTCTTGAGGCACCCGGGAGGGATGGCAGGTTCTAGCTCTGGCCCGCCACCCCAGCAGAGCCTCACAACAAGCCAGATGACCCCCCTTCTCCATGAAGACTTCCATTTTCCACATCCGAACTTCCCCCTCGTCAGAACTCCACCCAGCAGACCAGGCTATCACAGCCTAGCTCATCAATAAATGCTGGATTTTGAGATGACTACAAGAGAATGCTACCCGCACGGCAGAGCCTGGCAAGCTATCAGTGTCGTATTTGATATGCCAGATACCAGTAACAATTATAGACCTCATTCCCATGACCTGATGGAATGGTTTGAGGCTCTTTATGTTCCTGGAGCAAGCAGGTGTCCTTGGGCTCTACTTGCATGAGACAGGTCATATGGAGATGTTACTGGTGCCCGCTCGAGCAAATCTATGATGAACGGGAAGACAGTGAGACAGTGATACAGTGATACATTTAGTAGTAATAAGCAATATAAAATAACTTACTGTGGATCTGCTACGCGGCAGGCTTGAGGAGCAGTTGGATAAATGGAGACAATGGTGGAGGAAAGGTGACAGCGTTGTTGTCGGGGTTAGAATGCCAGTAAAAAATTACCATGAACAACTTTGTAAGCCACAATGTTTAAATAAAGTGGGAGTAAAGAATAAAAGTTCATGCTTTCTGCTGAAAAGAGGGGCTTGCTATAAGCATTTCTGTTTGCCTCAGTGTCTACATTCATTCCCCTGCCAAGCCCTCATTGATGACACTGACTAGAATCTCAGGACTCACAACTGGAATCACCATGTCTGTGCTCTGTGGTAGAATTCTAGGGTATAAACACAAGCCAGTCTCTCTCTCAATGTTCATCTATCTTTCTCTTTTTTCCTTTCTCTCTTTCCTTTCTCTCTCTCTTTCTTTCTTTCTTTCTTTCCTTCTTTCCTTCTTTCCTTCTTTCCTTCCTTCCTTCCCTTTTCCCTCTTTCTTTCTTTCTTTCTTTCTTTCTTTCTTTCTTTCTTTCTTTCTTTCTTTCTTTCTTTCTTTCTTTCTTTCTTTCTTTCTTTCTTTCTTTCTTTCTTTCTTTCTTTCTTTCTTTCTTTCTTTTCTTTCTTTCTTTCTTTCTTTCTTTCTTTCTTTCTTTCTCTCTCTCTCTCTCTCTCTTCCTTCCTTCCTTCCTTCCTTCCTTCTTTTCTTTTTCTCTCTTTCTTTCTTTCTTCTTTCTTTCTGACTGTCTTTCTTTCTTCGTTTCTTCATGCTTTTTGTCGTTAATTTGGTTTGGGTTTTTTGGTTCAGACCCCAGCAATGTTCAGGGGTTCCTGGCTCAGGAATTTCTCCTTGCTGTGCTCTGGAACCAAGTTGGGGATCGAACTTGTGTCTGCCACATGAAAGGCAAGGACGCTGTAATTGTACTGCTACTGTGGCCCCATCAATGCTAATTTCTAATATCAGTTCATGCACTTGTGCCAGCTTAAATGGCACAAGTTGTTGAAAGTTTCTTGTCCATTATGTGGTTGCACTGAAACAGAGTTCCACTCAGCATGGTGACCAGTTTAGGCACTCACCAAGTGAGAGAACAGAAGGAAAACAAGTGAGGTTCATCTCTGTTGGAGAAATCACACGTGGGCTCAAACTGAGTGACCCAACAAGGGCCCTGGTTGGAATTAAATATTGCTCACCTCTCAGAAGGTGAGAGCTCTGCTTCTTCAGCTCTGAAAATTATCTGCTTCTCCAGACAGCTTTGCCAAGCATAGGCAGCCTGCCTGCTGGGGCCTCTCTCAAGATTCATAATTCCTGTGAAGATCTCCCCTGTACAGAGCTGGTCCTTCTTTTCCTTAACCTCTCCCAGCATCCATTTTTTCAGTTAATTATAATCAGTTCTCTGTGTATTTTAATCTTGCTTTCCCACCTGAGTAGGTGCCAATTTAGATACATCATTTTTAGATCCCACAGCGAGCAACCCTGCTGCCAAGCACAGTAGGTACTCAACCATTTGTTAGGTTGAAATGTGGAGGATTTACAAGTCTGGAGGGATTAAATGTGCATGTTAACATAACGGAGAGCATGAGAATTCCTGTTTGAAAAGAGCAAACAATATTGAGGAAAGTTCATTATTGGGCCATTTTGGATCTTAAAGTCTCCAAAACAGGAAAACAAGGACAGAGAACAAAGAAGAAAAAGAAAGAAAGAAAAAAAGGATCATTCTGTAAAAGCTTAGTGAATTGGATTTTATTCCTGAGAAGAATAGGGATTGGAGAAGGAGGAAGACCCTAGCCAGGTGACCAGATTCTGGAGACCAGGTCAGCAGAAGACTTTCACATACTAGGCATGTGCTACAAAGTCATTAGTTTCAGGACTGAGAGAGATAAAGCAGGTAAGACATTTGTCCTTAAATTGACCATGAGGGCCTAGAAACACTGTCTGTTCAAGACTTTGGCATTCTCTGGACTTATAATTGGAGAGATTTAGGTTACTGCCCATGCCAGCAAGGGCTATTGTTTATCTAAAAGCTGGGATCACATCTGTGCTGACTGGCCATCCGGGAGAGCCATCTGTCATTTGGGGCACTCCTAAGGGGATCTGGCATGGGTCACTGAAGTCCTGGGATTGGGTGGAATTGGGGATGATGCTGGTAGCCTGCAGGCCTATTCCCAATAGTCTATTCACCTTGTGCTGTCTTTAGTTGTCCACATGGATAGCCTAGGAAAGACTCCTCTGGCATCTGGCCCTCCACACATTAGCAGTTTTTAAACACAAAAGATTTGCTTCCAGCACTGTTAGGACACAGTCTGACACAGGACAGGACACGGGACAAGCAGCATAGGACAGCTCCACTGCAGCAGACTGAATCCTTTATGCAAGCCCTTTATTTCCAGGTAACCAGAGTGGCTATGAAATTCCTTTATTGCTCCCTGTCCACTCACTGAGTTTCTTCTCTTCCACAGACATTGCTCTGCTGGCCCTGAGAAGTATAAAGAAGCTGAAATTGTGGCTAAAACGAGGGATGGCAGACCAAGGCAACCAGGGCTCAGCAATGAGCTCATAGCTACGGGTCTAAGCCAGGGCTACAGAGAGTAAGAGAATGGGAGAATGGGAGAGGTCACAGGCAGCCTGCCTGCTCAGGGGCCTGGGCTGTGGGTTACAAGCATCACAGAGGAGAATGAAAATGCATCACAAGGGCAGAGTCTGTTTTGTCTCTTCTAATCATAAGCTCTAAACACTTGAAAATATCAAGATGACATATTTCTTTATCTCTGCTATTGTGTAAAATGATGACTTCAAGAAAGTGAGGTTAAAGAGATTTAGTGGAGGTTGGCCAGAAAATAACTCAATCCTGGAAACGATTCAGTCTCTGCTCCTCTCCAACTTCTACCCTTCACCACTGCTTCAAGTGCTGCTTAACCCTGGGGATGTGTGAGCAAACAAAAAGTGCTATGGGTTTATCTGGTGGGGATGCAAACAAGCTGATGCCACTCCCATTCCTGAGCAGACGAAAGAAGTTTTATGTATTTTTCTCTCCTATTTTGATTTCTTTTTTGGTCTTTTTAAAGGATTGCCATTTTAAAGCTTGTGCAGGAGAGAAAAGACCTATTTTTGAACCCCTAAAGCTACTCTGGGCTTCATATAATTTGTGTGTGTGTGTGTGTGTGTGTGTGTGTGTGTAGACAAGCAGTCTGTCATTAACTCGTGCATCTCTTTGCTACATGCAGGTTTGAACTTGGAAGAGTGCAGTAAGTCCAGGTTTGTGAACTTGTAGAAGCAGAGAATTTAAAATGACCTTCAAAGTCTTCTCGGGACTGCCCCTCTGTTGGTGGGATTTAAACTCAACAGTGGTAGAAGCCTTTCCTCCAATGTCACCTGCTTCACCAAGAATTCATCTAGGGGATATCCCCTCTCACATTTCATATTCTTTACTCAAGTTTGTTTCTTTTTTTATTCCTGAGCATTTATTACTATTCACTGCACTATATACTTTACTTATTTATCACTGTCTAGCATAGTGTATATTTACTTATTTATCTAATTTCTTGTGTTTATCCTGTAGTAGAATCTAAGCTTCACGATGGCAGAGAGTTTTCCTATTTTATACACTTTTCATCCTCAAGGTCTAGAATAGTCCTCGACACAGGAAGCCATTCATGTAAGATTTATTGAATGAATGAATGAAAGAGATCAAAGGGGTATAAAAACACATGCACAAAGGAGCTGCTCTATAAAAGGTACTGTTGGGTCGGCCCAGAGTCAGACACTCTGAAGCCCGCATATGCAGTTCCACTGCCACCCCAGGAATTTCTCATCTCTGGAATCACAACCAAAGATTACCTGCCTGACTTTGGTGCTAGCTAACCAGACTCTGCCCCAGGCCTCCTTTACTTCAATAAAGACCCACCCTAAACCACAGACAGGCACAATCTTCATTAGCATCTCTAGAGGCTTGGGAGATAGAACTCTTTTCCAATAAATCTCATTTTCAGACTAATTCTCCTCTTGGGCTATTTCTTTTCATGACCTCTTTCCTCACCTTCCATGTATAGGCATAGAGTAGAGGTACTCTTCAACAAGTAGATGATTTAATAGTTCCTAGTATGATTTTACTAGGACTTCCATAGAAAAGACTGAGTTATTGAAACACCGTAAATGAATTTTCTCATTGTTCTGGGGCTCGTGGTTCAATACCAAAGTGTCAATGTGTTTAGTTCCTTTGGAAGAGCCTTTCCCTGATTTGTAGATGGGGGCCTCTCTTTGTGTCTTGACTCACCAATGGGTGAGCTTCCTTTAGGTCTCTGTGCACTTCCAAATTTCCTCCTCTTTTAAGAACACTGATCAGATAGGGTTAGATTCCACCTTAAATAATCTCATTTTCACACCTTGTTAAACGGCATGTCTCCAAAGATGGTCTATATGAATGCTTTGGTGTGAGGTAGGGCTTTACATATATTATTGAGGGAGTGTATTCAGTTCATAACAGCCTTAAAAGACTAAAAGGTGTTGAAAAATGGTATATAAATGATCAGTTATAAGAGAACATATTCAGGAGCAGGAATGAATGAAAGAAATAGAGTCTATGGATAAATAAAGCAGTGTGGTGTGGCAGGTTCAGAGCAGCCACTCTCTTGCTTGCGTGTTTGGAAAACAACATCAACTTCTCATGAGAAGACAAAATGGGACAAGGGTATATCACATTTCCAACAACTGCCATGGAAGTGTGCTTCCCTCCATTTCCCCCTCTTCATAAAACTTCATAAAAAATTCATTTTGGATGCTTGGAATATCATGCCTCACTCAAGTGAAAGAAGGAATCCAGAGCTCCCACCTCTGTAGCTGTTCCAGAGTCAGGGACACTGTCTCATTTTCCAAGCCATCCAAAATCAGATGGGCTGGACATGTAATGCGATTTGGAGACGACCGCTGGACTAGAGCCGTTACCGACTGGATCCCATGGGATGTCATAAGATCACGTGGCCACCTATGAAAGGAGATGCCTATGAAAGAATTTGAGGTATTCTCAGTTATGTAAAATTGACCTCATTTTTTCTCCCCTGAAAGTGCTCTGAGCCCACCACAGACTTGAACTACCCAAAAGGCTTCCCCAGGAAGTGGCTTTTTGCAATTCCTAAATTGTTGTGTTTAGATAGAAGTGCACTCTCTCAACTCTGCTTTCAGTGGGACTCTGCGAATTTTATTTCTACTGTCCCCTGAATCCCTGACTCAGTCTCTCCAGAGCACTTGTGCACCGGGAGGAACTGTCTATTTCCTGCCGGTGTGGTGCCCTTGAGAGGCACCCAAGCACCACTTTTCCTGGTTGCCAGCAGCAACTCATTCACATGGCAGCCAATGAATTCAAGTTTTCTTTTTTCCAAACTTCCACAGTGCCCCCTCATTCTACACACAGTGCCAGAACCAGTTAGCTAGTATCCTTCCATGGAGACTGGATGCTAGCCATAGGAGCACCTTTTCCTTTATGCTCAGCTTAAAATCCCTTTACACAGACTTCCTTCTTGGAGATACAATTCAGTAACTTGGTCTAATAGAACCAGCCCTATCAATGCTTATAGACTATCTACCTATCTGTGTATTATCTATCACACCATATCCATCTACCTGTATGTTATCTATCACACATATCTTTATAAATCTATCCACTTAATACTTTTAGGACACAAAGTAGTACTTAAGAACTGTTCTCAAGAGCCCAGCTCATAGACTAGGTTTCACTCCTGACCGTGCTCAGGAGATCATGCTATCATGCTACACTGGGAGGGAACTCAGGCCTCCTGCATGCAAAGCATGCACTCAACCATTGCACTCTCGAGTCCCACTAGTGTGTTCTATGACATCAGCCCTAGAGGTGAAGATCCCTGCAGATCCTACCTCTACCATAATTTAGTATTCTGCCCTCTTGTTCTGCTTCTCAGTTACTTAGGTAAAACTTTGAATCAATCTTTATGTTAACTTTTTCTCTGTTCAAGTAACTGGTAAAGGTAGTACACCACTTGTGATGCATGTGTGAGGCCCTAGGTTCTATCCTTGGTAACATATAGGCACTCACACACACGACATACACATGACATACACACAACATACACACAGCAACATAACCCAAGTAACTGATGTTTTTGTTTCCTGACTGACCTTTGGTGTGTGTGTGTGTGTGTGTGTGTGTGTGTGTGTGTGTATGAATTTCCTATTTTCCTAACCTCATTTGACTGCTTTTCCTCAATGGGTGTCCAGCCTTCTGCCAAATACTCTTGAAGCAAGCCAGCTCTAAGAATTATTATGAGGTTAAAAAATCAATAATCATTAAGAAATGCTCAAACAGACTCAGTGATCATCCCCATAGAAAAAGAGAGGTGGAGCCCAGGTGCAGCAGCTGATAGGTAGCCATCATTTTTCAGCAACTAGATCTGCCATTAGTGAAAAGACTTTGAAGAATCACCAAGATGCCTACTGAAAGTTAACCCTCAGGGGATTTGTGTGAGCCAAGACTTGCAGATCTTGAACATTTAATCTTCATTTGAGTTCATTTTTATCATTTCTTAAAGTCTTTTAGTCATTTTAGCTTAACCATTTATCACGTTCTTTTGGATTTGTGGATTGGGACACCTTTTCTTTAAAATATAGTGCTCAACCCAACAAGCCATGAATATTCTCTCTCCACTTTACAAAGCTAATTAAATTCTCTTTCCTACTATAGTATTGGAACTTCCTGCCAACTTTTCCTTTAGAATATCCTTCACATTCATCATTTCCTATTCATTTCAGCTGCCCTGACTTTTATTTGTGTTCTTCCTCTCCCACCTGTCTTTCTGCAGAATCTTTCTGAGATTTCTCTAACCCACAGTGGCTCCCTTTTCTCATTCAACCCCCATGGTGCCATCGGGGCGATGTGCTGGGTTCAGTAATTCCTCTGGTTGAAATCTTTTGATGGTTCCTGATTGCCCGCAACTGAGCCTCTCCAACTTTTTTAACATGATGTTCAAGTCCTTAATCTGATTCTGGCAGTCGGACTCTAGTAATTCTTTTGTACACCCCATTCTCAGTCAAATGTACTTACCATTGTCCTATAATGAGACTTAATGTTTTGGTCTTGTTTCACTATCCATCAAGAATGTTCTACCTATATTACTCCCACCCATATAATTTGAGCCTTCCAACCGTTACTCAGCACATTTCTCAAGCTTTCCTTAATACTCCAGAAAGCTGGTTTTCTTCTGCCCTAAACTCCTATACTTTTACCTCTTCGTAATAAACTAGTTACCATTTATTGAACACCTACTTTATGATAGTAGGTAGATACTTCATCATGAATCCTCCTACAATCCCTGTTTTGGATAAGAAAATTGGGACATAGGAAGCTTAAGCATTTCCTGAGTTCATTAATTTAAGACATGGAATAAGGAACAGAAATTTCTTTAACACTGGCATACCCTTTCTATTGATTTTTGAGTCAGAGGACCTAGATTTAACCCTAGTCTGTCACTAATTAGTAGTTAAGTCTTTCATAAATCATTTTATTTCAATTGACTTTATGTTTTCACCCTCAAGACCCCTTCCATTACTAACATTCAGAGAATCTGCTTAGGAACTGCTGTGAATCCCATTATGTTATTCTAGATGAAAACAAAGATCTCAGCCCATCAGAGAGGTATTTATTTTTTTATGGGTCCTTAAATTTCCAGGTCAAATTAGATATTGTGAGGTCAGGACATTGAAGTAATTCCTCTTAGTGGGATGTTTTGAGGCTTCTTGTCATACTGAATTAGACATTTATCTTTATTTAGAAACTGAAAATTTTACAGGAAGTATTTGTTTAAGTTGTCACCCTCCATAGACTCGCAGATAAACAAAAAACTGGGGAGAGATTCCTTCCCTCTGGAGAACACAGGGCTTTACCTTTTCAATGGAGGCTCCTATAGAAGAGCAAACATGTGGTTCTTTCTCACACTGGACATTTTGTTGTCCAACCAGGAGTCAATGCCAGGAACAGAACTTGGTGGCTACAGAGCCCTTTAGAGCTTTGTCTATAAAGTATGCACTGATGCTGGAGCTTTGCAGAGCAGAGGCACAGCAGTGGTAGGCAGCTGTGCACACAGAGTGAGCCAGTCTTAAACAGGAATGCTTAAGTTTCATAGGTTTGGTTAAGTTGAATTTTCTGGAGTCCTTGACTCTTGTTCTGGAAAAATGTGGACTTAGAATTTGGCAGTCCAAATTTATACCTGACCCTTGTTGGTCACCTGTGTTCTCATTTCTTTTTCTGTAGTATATGAGGCACACCATTTACCTTTCTAAATTGTTTTTAGGCTAGAAAAAATGATCAATAGGCATAGTTTATTCCAAGTCCGCATTGCTCAAAGTGACTTTCATTTGTATTGGAAACAGTTAATCAAATGTTAGTCAACCAGACAGATTTTAAATTCAAATGGAGGGTATGTGTGTGTCTCGTGTGTGTGTGTGTGTGTGTGTGTGTGTGTGTGTGTGTATGTGTGAGTGCATATGTGTATGTGCCTGGGAAACAGTACAGACAGATAACATAGCTAGGAAAAGGCCACAAGGGCACTGTCTGTCCACTGCATGCATTTCCTCCTTATTTGAATATCCAATTTGCAATTTGTCAATCTTGCAAAAAGAGGGCGGGGCAGGAATCACTCATCCTTTGGGAGATTTCACGCTTTTCCCTTCATCCTGCTTTTTGAGGTAAATCCTAAAAAAAAGGCCTCGCAACATTTCTCTCAGCTGAGCTGCTTGCACCAATGCCACAAAACAAGTTCTTCTAGCTCACTTTTAAGTGCTCACATGACTAATAAAGTGTGACATGGCTGAGATTTGCTAGGCTTCTCTTTGGGAGCATTCATTCTAGCTGACAAAATATGGCTAAATTTAGCTGCCTTTACACAACCAGCATCTTCCAAACAAAGAGGGTCTCAAAGTTGAAAATGGGCCATGACACGTTGCTGTCCTAACAGGGCTTTGCTCAGACTTTCCTTGGGCCTTGGCCTCCATTCACAGAAGCGTGTGCACTCAGCAGGATCTGAGCTAAATGCTGAGTTGTACTGAGAGTGCCTGTGTGGGCCCTAGAGATACACTCCCTCTCATGACTGAACGTCCTTCCCAAGATGCCAGTGGTATGCAGGGAAGGGTCAGAGTGGGGAAAATAATCACAGCACAGAATGTCTCAAGAACAGTGCTGATACACCAATCACTGTAGGAGCAGTCTAAGTCGGGATACATGAGGTCTGAAAGAGAGCTGGAGACCAGCTAACTTAGCAGCATATTAAGTGCCTGGGACAACCACAGTTCAGAGACTTACTCAGAGTCTCACAATGAATGAATGACCAGCCTAAAAGTGAAATTATTATGCCCCTATGCCCCCAGAACCCCCCCCCCCCCACCACCACCACCCCCAACTCTGTCAACTTAAAACTATTCAGAGGAAAGAAAGTATGGGAAATCTGCCCGGACATATGGGAGGCACTTTCAGGAGGAGAATCATATGTTGGAGAAGCATTCTGAGAGCTAAAACTGTCTCCTTCCCAGTCCAAAGTTTGTGTAGTTGGATCCAAAACATTGTGAATGCATTTGGTCTGGATCACAAAGACGATGCTGACCACGTTGTGAAGAAAGTGGAGCTGAGTGTGACGGATGTTTCATGAGTTAAGTTTGAGATTCAAGTGCATCAAGGTAAGAATTGCCATTAATCATGGGCTCTGACTCAAAGGAAGAAGGTCTCTTGGGGAACCAACCATGCACGGGAAATGGGACGAGGCTTCCATTGATGGTTAGACTTATAGAAGCAGGCATGTTTTTTTGGGCGAGGGCTATCACTTGGTGAGGGAATCATGCTCAGCCTCCTCTATGTTCTCCCAGGTCTGAGTGAATGATTGTCGGAACAACTTTTTCCAAATTAAACCAGCACGGTTCCTGCTATGGTTTACTTTCTGCCTGTGAGATGCAGTGTTGAAAAAAAAGCAGAAGTCATGTTTTTCCGGTGACAGTGCTGGAGAAGTGGTAGTAGGAACTGAGGAAACCATAGTCCATGATGCTTTTCTGCAGGTTCTTGATCTCAAGAGGCAGCAGTAATTTCTGAATTCTCAGAATAACAGCTGTGGAGGTAAAGGTGAAAGTTAATAGCTGTCCCACTGCCTTAATTTATAGAACCTAAAACTTTCCAAATCACCCAATTCTCTGGGTTAAATTATTTTTCATTTGAAATATCCAGAGTAGTTTCTGTCCACCAGGCTTAATACTGAGCATCAATATTTAGTTACAACACAGAATAAGTTATTGAACACCTGGTATGTTCCAGGGCTATATAATGCATCATCTCATTCAATCTGCACTATAATATTGTAAATCATTTTCAGATAATAATGGAGGATAAGACAGATAAGATGACTTGCCAGTATTTTCCTAGTTATCAAAAGGCAAGTCAAGACTGACCCAGGCTTTCTTGACTCCAGAATCAACACTCTTTTCCACTTTGAAAATTGACCCTTATTGAAGGATGATAGCCTGTCTCAGAAGAGTCAGACTTAAGGTCACCATCTGAGGCAGGTTGAACATCAAAGAGAAAGATTAGGGCACCAAGGTACCAAAAAGGAGCATCCTTGTGAGTCACATTTTTTCTCTCCTCTCTCTTTGTCCTTCTTCTGGAACTAAGTAAATTTCACAAACACGTATCAAACTTCATGTCTTTGACCCTCTACCTCATTGGTTCTGTAAGCTTCACTCCTACCCATGACCTGCATGAGCAGAATTATCATTGCCCTCACCGGTGGATGAGTTCAGCTCCTGCTTTGACTGGAAGCCCTCTTGACTTCAGTCCCCTGTGTGTGCTCCCAGAAGTAATAGTTTCTTTTCTCACTTTGCTGCTCTGTTAACTTACTTCTTTTTCCCCTGTGGATGATGTGAGTTGGAATGGGCTGCATTTATGTTCAGCCTCTCCTATTGGTTTGGATGAACTCCTCTGGCTTTTTAATGGAATTTTCATATTAGTACAACTCTGGTCATTAAAACTGAGTTACCCAAATGCCCAATTCCTAAAGAGTCCTATTTCCTGATTCCTCAGTCTTTCTTTTTCTTCTTCTCAGCATAATTTACACCGCCTGAACTCTCATTTGGGCATTTGCCGGCTTGTTCGTTCTTGGATACTGATTCACCTAATACCGGATGATTATCTGATGCATATAAAATTTATCAGCTTTTCCACTGGTAGATTATTCTCCCCACTCTCATAGTTCTTATTAGCCCTTTTGCAGAGGCATTCTTGAAGCCATGTGGAATTACTCCTCATCTCCAGTCATTTGTTGTCAGGCAGTTTTTTATCAAGGCTTCAAACAAACTCTAACTGCACAGTGATCCTCACAATAGAACGAGGGAATGTCAATTAAAATAAAAGTGAATGTACACGATTTGGAAGTCTTCCCTCCCCCAAATGTAAGATTCACCAGACAGTAGGCACAGAAGAAAAGTATCCTCCATTGACTAAGAGACAAAAGGTAGGTTGGAAAGATGATGGACCAAAAGAAATTTGAGAAGGTGTTTGTCCATTTTTTCAGAGAATTCAGACAAAACAGACTAGATGGGATCCAAAAGAAAGAAGGAAGGTGCATGGGGGGAAAAACACCAGAGGCAGGGACCACATGAGCTTTGTGAAGCTGAAAGGCAGACCCAGGGAAGCAATTGTCAGGTGATAAGTGTCAAGAGAAGTCTTTGTAGGGAGAGCAGTGGCTCAGGAGGGAGCGAGAGGGAAGGAGGCAAGCTCTCAGAAGATGGAATATAAAATAGGGAACCAGGTCAAAAGCTTAGGAAACAGATTAAAAGGGAACAGATTTTTAAAAGAAGAAAGATGATAGAAAGAAGAGGAGAAAGACTACAGATTTTATCAGCATTACAAACACCAGGAAGATCACTGGAATATCCTTCACAAGTTAGCAACAAACTCTCTGCATAGTGGGGAGATTACTGCCGTTGCTTGGAAGTGTCTGGCTTTTCAGAAACACACCTGGCCTTGCCAGAACTTGCTGCTCAAGTCCAGCAAACAACCCCAAGTTCCATTGGCTTTAAAAGATAAGAGTTTCTTTCTTGACCACATGAGATACGTCTCTGTACTCTACATTGTACTTACCTAGGGACCCAGCTGAGGGTGGGGCGCTCAGTCTATCTCCCTGTATCTCTGAGAACTGAGACAGGATACAAGGACTCAAGAATCATGTACTGATTCCTAGAGTTTCTACATGTGCAGGTGTGGAGGAGAAAGATCTGCTATATCCACTCATATATCTGGGACTATTGGGAAGTCCATACTATGACTGACATCAGAGGAGAAGGCAGTGTAATTTTTATTGACCTCAAATAACTAGAGCTAATTAATTGGTCAAAAGGATAACTGGCTATGATGTGGTAAATTCCAAGTTCTCTGCTTCCAGCATGGTATCACGTATCACTTTATCAATGTCTTTCTGTAGATCACTGATTTGCTCGAGCAGGCACCAGTAACATCTCAATACGTCCTGTCACATGTGAGATAGCCCAAGGGCATCTGCCTGCTCCAGGAACATAAAGAACCTCAAACCATTCCATCAAGTCATAGGGATGAGGTCTATAATTGTTACTGGTATTTGGCATGTCAAATACAACATGGGTAGCTTAAAAATCCAGAATTTACAGAGGTATAAATTGGCAAAGCAGGAAGGGGCCTGGGAAAACACCTAACCTGATTTTCTGAATTTACTGGCAGGGAAACTGCATCAAAGAGTTGAAGAGTGGGGCTGGAGCGATAGCACAGTGGGTAGGGCATTTGCCTTGCACATGGCTGACCGGGTTCAATCCTTGGCATCCCCTATAGTCCCCAAGCACCACCAAGAGTAAATCCCAGTGTAGAGCCAGAACTAACCCCTGGCATGGCTGGGTTGTGACTCAGAAAGAAAAAAAAGAGCTGAAGTGGCTCATCCTACTACGTGCTACTGGCCTAACTTTTTCTAACGCTTGCACCAAACCTGGAAGCTTCTATTAGTTGAATAAACATCTACTCATTTGAACTACCAGATTCATTTCATTTTGCAAATGGATTTTAATTACTTCTTTAAGAAAAGGAAGTGCTTTTGCCAAATGCCTTGGTACTGCCAAGTTTCTTGTACCTCCAATAATGAATCCCAACCATATAAATATAGAAGGTAATTAAGAGTTTGAAATAAGAATTTGCATAATATTAGAGAGAGGGGCCGGAGCAATAGCCCAGCAGGTAGGGGCGTTTGCCTTGCACGCCGGTCGGCCTGTGCCAGCCCAGGTTCGATTCCCGGCATCCCATATGGTCCCCCAAGCACCGCCAGGAGTAATTCCTGAGTGCAGAGCCAGGAAAACCCCCTGAGCATTGCCGGGTGTGACCCAAAAAGCAAAAAACAAAACAAAAAATATTAGAGAGAAATATTTGATGAAATGTATTATTACTTTCATAAAACATGAAATTCATTTTGGCCATTAGAGAGAGGGTACATAACTGCATATGTGTATATGTATACACATACATATATATTATATTTGTATATTAGTTCTGGTAGACTGTTCCAGAAGCCTATCAAAGGAATTAATAATAGAAGGGATCTTCAGTAAAGACATATGCTTACCTCTTCCCATATGTTCTATTGTATCATTTAGGGGTCTTCTACCATGTGTACATTACTTTTTCAATAAAAAGCAGTTAATAAAACAATAAAGGAGGAGTTTTTAAAAAGTAACAGATGTAAAAAATTGCTTAATGGTACTCTGCAGTGTCTTTTAGAGTAGCATGAAGTGGAACAAGATGAGGAAAAAGACTAAAATGGAACCAACTGACAGCACTTACCAGCAGGCAGTACATTTTTAGCAAGTTGCAATATATTTTTATGTCAGACAAGCATAATTTAAATATGATTAGGCTGGGATAGTCAAGATATGGGTTCAAGCCCTCTGAAAGAGCTGCAGTCTCTTGCTATTACTTTGGGAAGAAGTCCCTTAAACTTTCCTCTAGTTTACATTTTTTAATAACTTTCCAAGATTTGAGTTCCCTCTACTGAGGTCCACACATCACTGGACACTTGGGCTTTTCTGAGAAGCCAGCCCATTCAGTAGATGATATAGGGATTGGAAACAGACATCCTCTTGTTTATATTCTACACCACCTACCCATTAATTGTAACACTGAGCAGAATATTTTCTCTTCATTTTCAATAAGGTTGGATAATATCTCCTGTAAGGATGAACTAAATAGTAATATAGAGGACTCCTGGTACTTGATGTCAATGAAAAATGTTAAATTCCCTTCTGAAACCTTCTCAACAAGTCAACTGAGAAGATTTCTGAGACGAGAAGGACAGACATGATCCATTTCTGGCATGCAATGCATTTATTTAAATCATTCTGTGTGGGTATAAACAAGAATGGAACAGACCCAGATAGAAGTGACAGCCTTCTGGTGATCTGAATCTCTTCTCTATAACACATCAAGTGCTCGGTCCTAGACAGTGTTTTTCCATGGTGTTATCTCAACAAGCATTAGGCATCGTAACAATGCAGTACAATCACGGTAGTGTTGTTATGGTTTTTGCAAAATGCTCTCATACATACTACTTCATTAAATTCCTTAAAGAACTCATGATTTGTTCATTCATTCTTCAATCATCTATTCATAAATATTTATTAACCATCTACCATATGCCAGAGACTCTATTAGGTGCCAGAAGTTTACTGATACACAAAAAGAGCTATATTCTTTCCCTTAGAAATTCTACCATTAATGGGGAAACCTACATTAACCAAATAATCACACCAACAAGTAGGAAATTAGATTTAGCCTAAGTACTTTTCAGGCGGAAAAAGACAGTCTGTGCAAAAACCCTGGGTCAGAAAGGAAAGTGATCTATCATTAGGGAACATCAGAGTTTAGGATGACAAGGGCATAGTACCAGGAACAGAAGGAGATCTTATAAAAGAGGTGGGGGTAGAGGAGATCACATAGGGCCAAAGTGATATTTCCTTAGGAATTAACAACACTTGCCAGGAGCTGAAATCAAAGAACAAAGCTGACAAAGTTTACCAAGAACTGGGGTGCTGTAAATAGTTGGGGGATAAATGGGTAGGATTGGCAGACAGTTAGGTCATCCTGGATGAAGGTCACAATGCCTGGGGTCTTGTTGTACTGTCCTTGTCTCCCCAGAGCCTATTAAGGAAGACAATAGGGGAGGAAAGAAAGGCGAGATTTCACTGGGCCTTATTTCAAAGGTAGAATGCATGAGACTATACAATGCTTGGGGCTGTTGATGGTTTAAGGGACATTTCTTTTCTAAAACTTTCTGCTTTCATGCTTTCCTTGGTATCCATTTTTTTCTTTTAGTCCGCAAGAAGAAAATCCTAATCCTGCATTTATTGTTGTTAATAGCCTTTGGAAATTATCCCAGCCCTTGGAACCAGACAATAACCCAAGTAGGTCTGCAGTTGTTTAAAGCAGTTTGAATACAGATTATTCTATAACTTCAAGACCAGTGAAGTCTCTGCCAACATTTTCTCAGGCCAAGTGAATCGTAAATCCTGATAGTCACTGGAATACACAGTGACTCTCAGCATTGGTTAACATAAGAATCAACTGGTAACAATTGTTTCTTTTTTTTTGTTATTTAGTCACACCCTGTGATGCCTAGGGGATACTCCTGGCTTTACACTCAGGAATTATTCCTGGCAGTACTTGGGTGACCTTGGGGATGTTGAGGATCAAACCCAGGTCAGTCATGTGCAAGGCAAATGCCCTACCTGCTGTATTATTACTCTGGCCAGGACCTGGTGACAATCATGCAAATAGTGACTGAATTTCAGCCCAAACCAACCTGAGCAGAAGCTCCGAATTGAGGACCAAGTAGTGATGATTGTTTGTGTCTTCCAGGCTATCCTTCCGTATAGTGAGGGGAGAGAACCACTGCATGGAAAAAGTATATATGCCTTCAAGCTCTTGGTTTTAGTTTTTAGAACTAGGAAAGTCACCTCTATCTCTGGACCCATGTTCCTCTCTGTGTGGGCCAGGCTTCAATTCAGATGATCTCAAAGATCTTTGCCAGCTGTGGTAGTCTAGAATTTCCTTCTACTTTAGGAAGCATGGGTGAACCCAGAGAGAATCCCATCCCTGTCTGGCTCTGTGGCTCCCTGCCTCCTTGGGTCTCCCTCAACCAAAGACCTGGCATCATGGGAGAAACTATCGGCTGAGTCTCACGAGACCAGGTTTTGAATCCACACATGAAAGTATTAGCTGCCCAACACAGAACATTTCACACCTGTGCACGGTGCTGGTATTAATCTTCTCCATTATGAAAAGTAGGAAGCATTGGTCCTAGCAATTACAGTCTGTGAGAACCCTAGCTCAATGCACAAATTACATGAAAAAAAACAAAAAAAAGCAGAACAATGTTACCTAAAATGAATACTCTTATGTATTATGAAGCTCTGTGGTCCCCTTGGACAAGAACCATTCTTACTTATGCTGTGCTGTGCTGACCTGTGGAATAGTGTTTCAATAGCAATACCTGCTCAGCAACTTTAAAATAAACTGAGAGCTTCAGGGACACGGAATCCTTCTTAACCTGCACTTGTACCCACTCCCTGTCTCCCAAGGGTGAGTGGCACTGGCTGCAGGAAAGAAAAGCATGTTAGAGTTGTGGGTAATGCAAAGTCACCAGGTTCACAAAGGGAATGCAGAAGATACTGTGTCGGTGGCACTTCTGGCATGGCTCCATCTCCTGACCATGAGTTATGACTTACGTACTGTGGACACCAAACACCTTTGACTCCTCTGAGCTCCTTATTTAACTGCCTCCTGCATCCAATAAAACAAAAATACCATTGAGTGACAGTCAAGAAAAGTCCCTCTCCTCTGCTTTTGAGCTGAGGCCTGCAAGATCTCATGCTAAGATATCTCTGCGATTCCTCCCCCATGGCTAAGCCTTTTCCCATCCGCACACTGCTCTCATCCTTACTGCTGTTCATGGTAATGACCTTCTGCAGTATATCCTGGCTAAAGAACTGCCTTAGGACCTAGTCCAAGTTTCACATAACCCTCTAAAAAGTCTCTTATGTCTAAATAAGTCATTCCATTCTTTCTTTGTGAAAATTCCTTTGTGTTTCTTCATACTCACCATCATCTGCTACTTTTATTTTTTTTTGTTTACTTCCCTCCTTTCTGTTCCTTGACTAGAATATTGGTACCATAAGACTGCATACAATAGAGATGCTGATCTCAAGACCAGCTCAGAGCAGCCGAATTCAAGCCCAGGTAGGTGGCTATTTGGAGGTGGAAGTCATTGGGCATTCCTGGAGCTTGGGTTGCCATTCCCCTCTCTGACCCATCCCAGAGGCCTGGTGGCCCTGCCCACCAACTGCCTCAGGGCTCTCGGTCATGATGCAGAGACTCAGATGCACAGGGAGAGCTGCCATCCGACTCTCCCCTAGCTCAGCTGACCATGAGGCTCCCCAGGAGGCAAGATGGGTTTTGGGAGAGTGGGTCCACCACCCTCTGTAGGTCCTCAGAAGCAGCCAGATGAGACTTGCTCACCGTAATTGCCGCCATTTTCATGATCTAGACCCAGTATATCAAACTAGTAGAACCAATCATTTCTAGAATATATTACAATCTTCAATGTGTAAGAAAGGGAAGTGAGAAGAGAGAGAGAGAGAAGGAGAGAGAGAGGGAGAGATGAAGGGCCTGCCATGGAGGCGAACTGGAGGGGGAAGGAAGGGGAACATTGGTGATGGGAGATGGGCAGGGGTGGAGGGATGGGTATTGGAACACTGTGGGGCTGAGATTTAAACATGAACATTTTGTAATTGTGTGTCTAATGGTGGTATAATAAAATATTTTAAAAGAATGGCAGCGACTGGTCCAGCCCTTTTGGAAACAATATGGGCATTCTTCCGAAGCTGATATTGAGCTCCCATTTGATCCAGCAAGCACCCTGGGAATACCCTGAGACCGACACATAGCAAACACTATCTGTACTTCTTTATTCATCTCTGCTTCTCACTAAGCTGAACTGGAAACAACCCTAAAGCCGGACGAGGACTGCTAAAGAAACTGTGGTCATCTACACTATGGAATACTATGCGGCTGTCGAAAGGAGAAATAGAAAACCTCAGGCGAGCATAGCTGGAAGCGAAGGAAGATATATGACTGCACTTATAGGAATAGATACCATGTTTTAATAAATATGGGAATGATCAGTTAAAACTCACCACTGATATACCAAGACTAGTGATAAACTCTAATTCTAGCCTATTTAAATAAGAGGGAGAGACAGAGAGAGAGAGAGAGAGAAAGGAACTGCTATAAGGCGGTGGGGGACGGGGGAGGGGAACATTGGTGTGGAAATGGCACGGGTGGAGGGATGGGTGCTGGAATACTGTATTACCAAGAACCAATTATGAACACTTTGTAATTGTGTGTTTCAATGGTGGTATAATAAAAATACTAAAAAAAGAATGGCAGAAAAGACAAGGATCCAATCTACATTGCCCACATAAAGCCTCAATATTTAGCACAATATTCAGCACTTATTAGTTAGTGTGTGAATGAATGAGTGAACTAATGAAAGTGCATTGGATAAAATGAAAATTTTAGCTTGGTATTCTATGTTTTAGCTTTGTATTCTATGCCCCTATGCCATGTGGCTGCAGACTTGCTCTCTTCCCTGAAAAGGTTGCTCTCCATACCCTCTAACAAGTCAGTTTCAATGTTCTCCAAACCACCATGACCTGGAAACTGCCTGGCAATTTTTAAATGCTGCCACCAAGCCATACACAATATCCCATTTCTTCTAGCAATTTGTTAATCAGTTTTGAGGAGTTGATCACATTTCACATGGTTTGGAGGCTGCTTCTCTCTTGGCCTCTGCCATTCCCTTTTCTCCATGCCCAAAGCAGTCTGACTTCCCTCTGCTGGACCTTTGATTTCACTGTATCTTATTCATTTCGGTTAATGCCTCCTACTCTCAACTGTGACCAAGGTACAGGAGAAATACTCTTTGTTTTCCTTCCACACCTGGGGCAGTATCCAGTCCATAGCTAATGAGTCTTTCCAAATCTACCTAAAGTCCCACTAGCCATTCCACATGAATGGTAGTCCCACACATGTTGTGTTAACTCATGACTTTCAGAGTTGAAGGGCAGATGCCCCTGGATTTCCTAACCATTCCAGGAGGGCCCAGATGCACTCTATTTGTTTATTTATAAATTTTTAACCATGACAACAAGAAGGAGAGATAAGGATTCATTTGGGGCTGGAGGCCTTCTGACCAAGTGGGTCTCTTTTGCTCTCTCTGCTGTAAATGACTCCCAGCTAGTTGACATTACTTTGTGTTGCTCTTCCAGGTACTGCATTTGACGTCTCTCGAAGAAATGACTGACCTAAGGAGCCTAAAGTTAAGAGAGTTGCATTCTCTCTACTTTCTCTGCCTTTATCCACTGAAAACCTGGTCTTTGCTGATAAGTGGATGTCTAAGCAGGCTATTTGGGAGATGAGGAACCTTCTTTGTAGGAGGTTCTCACTGAGTTTCTAAAGCCGTGGTTCCTAGAACTCATTCATTGACACAAAAGTATGCCAGTTTTAGAGTCCTACCTAGATTGCCTCTTAATCATAACTATCCAGAACATTCCTCCGAAAAGATCACTTGAATTTACTGGATGGTTTGTCCCATTGCCCCTGAATACTGGCAGATGTCCCAATTGTTTATGGCTTAGGATATTTCTGCTTTGGGAAGGAATGCCTCCAAGTGTGCAGAGCACAGGGGACAGATGGACCAGCCCCTGCAGCCTGCTACCCTGTCGGCTGTCAATTGGAAGAGACAGAAGCTGGTAACACAGCATTCCTGATGAATCTGGAGAGTAAGTCTTGTGCTACTCATCAGGCCTTTGGAAGGGCAGCTTCTACTTCTCGTTGTTTTCTCCTGATCTGCTGACTTAGGGACACGTATTCCTGGGATGACCAAGGCTAACACAGGACTGAGCAGGGAGTCTTGGGAGATTTAGAGAGTCTTTTATGAGCATTTGGCTTGATCTCCCTCTTAGGTTTTAAAACACAAATTACATCTTTTACATTTGTCAATTGAAAGACTCTGCTGGCCAGCAGGGAATAATAAATTTTAAAAATTACCCAATTAATTTGCAACAGCAAACAATTAAGCTGTTGGGGACAGTCGGCATTTTCTTCATAGTTTTTTGGAGGGATGTTTTAAGATGTACATAATGCTGCTATTGCTTTTATTACTGATGTTGTTGGTATTGTGTAAACTTCTCAGTCTCTAGAGATGGGCATTAATTGAGCTAATTCATAGTGAGATAAAAAAAAACAATTGGAAGTATTGCTTTCTGAGAAGTCTATGCTAATCATTTTTTGTTTGTACTATTTAACTTGTGTGATGTTCTTTGAAGGAGAGAGTCCACTGATTACTCCTAAGTATCTCTTTCTCATGAGGCGAACCATTCAGCACATGCTAGGTGTTTGATAAGGTTTTTTGACTTTGCTCTGGAAACCCATCGAAACCCAGACTCAGAATATCTGACACCATCCCTTCTTGTCATGGGATTCTTCTCATCTTTGCCTCTGCTTCCATTTTGCTTTAACAACTGACATTAAGAGATCTGCTCACATCTATCTGGTAATCAAGCTGTCTTCTATCCAAGTTTCCCTTGTGTTGCCTGGAAGGATAGCATGAGGTCCTGAACAGTAAAGATAGAGATAATAACAACATTCCTAAAGGGTCTACCTGTGCCAGAGTTTTTAGCTCATATTTTCAGTTATCATCACAAGTCCTCTTATGTAACGCTTTATAATTATAAACTGGAGTTTCAAAAAGATGATAGAACTAGCCCAGGACTGCATAAGGGATTTGAACTCAAGTCTGCCCACACTGAAGTCTGCTCATATTTATAACTATTCCAGATCTGGCATGAAAGATGTGACATTGGGACAGATCTCCAGTGTGAACTAGACCAGAGCATGTAATGCAAGACTCTGGCTGGCTTGTTTGCTGCATATTGTTTTTGTAGTTTTGAGACTCAGACCTATCAAGCTGTAGTTAATGAGAAGAATCAGATAGCAGAAGTGGCCATGTATGTCAAAGTCAAAAGCCAATCTACTCTTTAATAAGAGTCATGTAGAGCCCGTGTAAATTATGTCAGTAGCAGAGAATCACTAACAGTGCAGCTTCACTGTGAGGGGTGGGGGAATGTTGAAGTCTGTGGTGATCTAAACCATGAAACTCCCAATCCTGGACTGAGAAAATCAAAGACCAGAAAGGAACAGGGTTCCCACTGCTAACTAGAAATGGCATCAGGGTTAGGAAATAGGTATCCACCTTCTAGACTGGTGTCCCAGGCACATAGATGTAGTATACTGTTGACTATTTAAGAAAGTCAAACAGAATTTCTATCCTTTAAGAGGTGTTCCATACTAGCAAGAATGTACATATACAAAGTTACAGGTTGACTATAAAATTTTGTCCCCCACTTTATAGTTGAGAGCAATGAAATTCCAGAAATAGGACAGGAATTTCCTAAAATGTTATTGTTGACTACGAGTTGAGGTAAGAATGAAATCCAGGTTTCTAGGTGTCAATGCCATTGTCTTTCTTCTCTCTGTCTTTTCCCTAAGCTCACTCCCCTCCTGCCATAAATGTAAGTGATCTAGGGTTCAACAGAATTTCATGAAGGAACAATTTTTACAAGGTTTCAACTAATCAACCCTCTTTAGGAAAGTAAGAATGTGTTCAATATCTAAAAGAATAAATATATAACAATTAGAAGTAAATACTTTATTATTAATTAGTAATAATACTTTATTATTAATTAATACTTTATTATTAACTTACTTAGTAATTAAGTAAATTACTTTATTATTATTTTTGAGAAATAATAATACAGTAAAATTCAAGCAATATTTATTTACATCAAATATGCATACAATCATATGCTGGGCATATAAATAATAGCTCTGCTTACTTTTATGATTATCATTTATTGGCCGTAATTTTTATACATGATCTTTTTCCATTAGAACAACCTGATAAATAAGTGTACTCATCACTGTACAAAGAATTCTATTCAGTATCCATTCTGCTCATATCAGATAAAGGAAAAAATTCCCAGATGACTTTTTTTCCTCAGGCAATATAATGTATTTACCAAGGACACTTACATATTGGAGTATCCATATAACTAAGATATGTCCAATGAAGAATGAGCAGAAATGTTGTATGAATTTTATAGTAATTGTTCTTAAAGAAAGGGAATATGCCCCCTTTGGCTCTCTTCCTCTGTCTTGATTCTTATAATAAATGTATGAAGGCTAGAAGTCTAGAATCTATTCTAAATTAAAAAATTGCTATGCAGCACAAAGTCAAGAGACAGTTACTAGGATTCTGAATCCCTGGCCAGTTTTTTAGTTCCTATAACATTTCTGATCCATCTGCTGATTTAAGAAAATCACAACTTTACTCTTTACTGTAATAACTCCTAATCCTATCATATAACTTCTAATCCTAACTAGCACAATTCCCATTTTTTCAATGTAAAGGGGGAGATTTTGAGAAAGCAAGACACTCCTTTCAGTTCTATGACATAGATGATGATATGGATACAATAAACCTATTTCAATTTTTTCTATTTAGAATATTTCTCCGGGGGCTTCTTCACTGTTTTTAGATTGGGACTGGGTGGCTGAGTTTTGACCAGTGGAATATGAAAGTGACATATGCTTTGTTCATGCCAGGGAATAAAATCCCCTGCATTATCCTCCATGCTTCCTTTTCCTTTTGGTTGTGATCACCTATGCTGGAGATACCACAGGATAATGAAATTTGAGTTTCTGAATTAAGGAAAGGCAGAAATCCTGCCATGCACTCACACCCACAAATTGATATAATAGAGAAATAAAACTTCAGGTGTTCAGGCACTGAGTCTGTGGAGTTTACTGCAGCTAGTGTTGACATTTCTTACTAATAATTTCATTCAGCTAGAGTAGAGCAGCTGGAATTTGATTTCTGGGTTTGCATAGTTCTAAAACCAGTGCTTTGGCCCCTGCTTTGGAGGAACTCAGTATGTGACAGAGGGTTTATAGTTCACTTCAATGGCGTATTTGGCCCCCCATAACACTCTATGCAGTATATAGTGTATTGCATTGGTTATATGGCAATAGTCAATTCTAAAAGTTTAAGGAAGTTATAGCTTGGTATGAGTAATGGGGCCATTGCAGGATGCAAAGATGAAAGCAAAGACTTTGCTCTATATTACCCTATTTATATTATTTTATCTATTTATTTTGGATTGAGAGCCATACCTAGTGCTCATGAGTTATTCCTGGCTCTGTGCTCAGGAGTGACTCCTGGCAATATTGAGTAGACCATATATGGTGCTAAGGATTGAACTGAGGTCAAGCACATGCAAGGCAAACACATTAACCCTTGTACTATTTTCCAGCCTTCTCTATTGCTTTATAGGCAGCTATAAAACCTGGTTCCATAGAAAATGGTTTAAAAACAAATGAAACCACATCTATAACAGGAGGCATGAATGAGGAAGTGATAGACTAAAGAGATGCAGATAATGAGAGTTTTTTAAGAGCTAAGAAAGAGACTGAGTGAAATCAGGAAAGGACAGGGAAAGATTTTTGGGGAAAACAAACTCCAAATTAGACCAGAATTGAATCTGAATTAGTAGAAAAGATATATATAAAAATTTCATGGGAAAGAAATAAGAAAAAAAACAGAGGAATTCATCATTTAACAAAGACGGATGAGTCTTCTCCAATGTGGCAGGGAGTTTGCCTGATTTGCAATGCAAGGGTAAGTAAAATGAAATTTCTATCCTCAAGCTGTCCATGTGAGCGTCTAGTAGTCATCAGTAGTCATCCCAAAATGTAGAATGTTCTAGAGGCAGATGGATAGTGCAGAGGAATCTTAGAGACTGGAGGAGGACCAAGACGGACTAGACTAAGGATTTCACTGCTGGGGCCAGTAAGAACTCACAAGTAGTAACCCTCCGGTCTGACAACATGCAGTCAACATAATCCAGTGTAAGCAGGAACAGTGTCTTGCAGTTTCACAACAGCAAGTGAAAGAGAACACAGCTCATCCATGGTTGGTAAGGCAAGTAATGCGACTGAGGTGGAGCTTGTGTTGGGACTGCATTCAGATAGCAAAACAGGACAAAGCGGAGGCAGTTAGAAAAAATTTTAAAAAGTTTTTAAAGTGGGCAGTGCTCAGGGCTTACTCCTGACTCTTCACTCAGTGATCACTCCGATTGGTGCATGGAGTGCTAGGAGTTGAACTCAGGTTGCCTGCTTGCAAGGCAAATGCCCTACCAGCCATTCTGCTGCCCCAGCCCTGCAATTAAAAGTTTTAAAAAATCCAGTTAGAAGAGTTCCCTGTATATAGCATAGCAAAGGGATGCACACAGCAAAAAATAGAGTTCTGTGATATTTCTTTGTAAGTGCCTATAGAATTGAAATTTCCCCTTCCTCCTGGGAGAAACAATGCATTTTTAATACATCTTAAAAATCTGGAAAGGAAAGCATCCATCAAGTTAAAATGTACAGACACGTTCCATGCCAGATTCTAGTTCAACTGTGTGATGTGTGATGGAAACATAGCAAAAGGAGAAAAAATGTTTAGAAAAAGATGGAAGAAAAGACATAGAGCCTTAGTAGTGAAGGTGACTGAAGGTAGAAATCCAAGTCCTAGGGTTCCAATTGCCTCCTCACCTGCTCCCCAAATTCTTGTCTTCAACCACCTTTCCCCAAATGCGTTAATGAGGTAAATATGAACAACTATGAGTCAAAATCTTTACTCATTGACTTTTAAAAAAATTTAAATGTCTGCTCTTCAAAAACCACTTTTAAGAAAATGAAAAGAGAAGCACAGACTTGAAGGGAGATATTGGCAACATATAGCTAGGCATATCTGAGTAGAGATTTCATTCCCAACATGGAAACAGGACAGCCAATAAGGAACCAAATGGATCAAGTTTAAAAAATGGACAAATGATTTCAACAGATGCTTCATAAATGAAGAGTTATAGGTGGCAAATAAGCTCATGAAAAGCTGTTAAACATCGTTAATCATTGGAGATTAGCAAATTGAGACCACACAAGAACACAAAAGAGCACAGCACTACACATTTTTCTAAAGGTTTACATGAAAAAGGGACAATACCAAATACTGAGATATTGGTTATGATAGAGACCCTGTAAAATGCTCATACTATGCCATTAGAATTTAAAAGGGCACAATTATCAAGAAAATCTCATTTATTATAAAGTTAAACAAATGTCGATTATAGAACCAGCAATTCTGTTTCTAGCTACAATCAAAGAGAACTGAAAACTTTGCCCCACATAAAATCTATATACAAATGTTCAAGGCAAATTTTATTTATAAGCACTCTGAATTGGAAGCAATCCAAATGTCCATCAACTGGCAAATGAATAAACCAATTGTGCAATATGCACATAATAAAAGAGCACTCCACAATAAAAAGTTAACATACTACACATACACTCAACAATATCGATAAATCTCAGTATTCTGCAAACTCAAAGAAGCGGACTCTAGTCTAAAATACTGTGTGATTTCATTTATAGGATATTCTGGAAGTGGAAAAACTATTGGAACAATGAAGAGTTGAAGAGTTGCCAGAGGCTAAAGCATCAGGAAAGGGAATGACTACACAGAGTTCCAAAAGAGACTTTGAAGGTGGAAGGAATATTCTAGATCTTGATGACAATGATGGTGACTGCATCGTTGCTTATGGTGTCACCATTACCCTGTGTAATCATAGTTCAGTGGCTCTCACTTAAAACAAACAAAAGGATAACTCAAAATCAAACACCAGAGTAGAGATGCTCCTTTCTAAAAGGCAGAACTAGATTCTGTGTTTTAGAATCTAGAAATTCTAAAACTTTCTAGATTCAGAAAGTTTTAGAATTTCCTCCGTGACTGGCTCTTGGTGTCACCTTCATCGAGTGCAGGAGAGTTCCTAAAATGGGTTTCTCCAGCCCTGGGAAACACATTAATGGAGCTCCACGATTTCCATGTAGAAAGTTTCTAGGTTGGGTGAGCTGGATGGGGAGATAGGTCTTGGGATTGGGGCTAGAGTTGCTCCTCATCTCCAAGTCTGTTGTTCTTACTCAGGTGTTCTAATACAGATGAGAAAAAGTAGTAATCTCTTGTCTCACTTGGTATAAGCTTAAGAAATTGTCAGTGTCTGTACCAAATTGGAAACTTAAAATTTGGGGTATCTTTGGAATCATTACCCCTTTCTCTTTCTCAGCGAGTCACTTGTGCCACAATCCCTTGAAAAATAAGTTACTCTCTTTCTGAGGAGGCAAAGCCATGACCCCAGTGTCCCTCCTCATGAAAACTCCTCAAGGAAAAGTCTCAAGGGAGAGAGTTCAGCAGAAAGATGTATCGATCCAGCAAACATATCTCTGTGATGTAGGGGTGTCCAACCCTGGGGTGCTGATGGAAGTTTAAGGGGACCTGAGGCTGTAATCAGAGCAGGTTGCCTTTAACACAAAGCATGCCAACTCCTAGTGGGTTTCTCATAAAATACCTCCTCTTTTCCCAAGACATCTGAGGGAAATATTTTACAAATTAAAGTATGTTTTCCTGGAGGGGACCATTTCTTCATCTCATTTGATTATCCGTGGGGCTTTAAACACCATAGTTTAAAGGTATTTCATTAGAATAAATTTTTTGAAGCAAATGGCTATGAAATCCCAAAGGGCCCCCAACTGCTTTACTTTGGTAGCACATCATGAGCAACTGGAATTAAAATGGAATGAGAGAAGATAATCTATGCAACGACAAAGCTGGCTGAAAGGTAAAAATACATGGGAACAAATCAGCCACATGATAGAACATTCACGGCTCCGGGAAAAATATCAATTAAAAGTATTAGTTGCAAATATTTCCTGAGGAACTCACATTAAAATCTCCCATTGTGTCTCTCTTACTATTTACCTAGGTGTTTTAATTTGTACTTAACACAAAAATGCTTCTTCTCTTCACACAAAAATGCTTCTCTTCTTAGTTCTGGTTTCCCACTTGCTTTATTCCTCTCCATGCAGAATAGCGACTGGATGTTTTAAAAATATAAGCTTGTTTTGACAACTTTGAATAAAATAAGTGAGTTGCCTCTTTATCATGAAGGAACCCTATAATTTGGTAATTTGGCACTCATATACCTCAATGAAAATTCAGCAGAGCTTAGCATCCACCCTGCCTCAGATGCTGCACTAGGCACTGTCTTTAGAAAGACCGAGACTGACTCCTCCTGTTTTGAGGAGCTCCAGGTCTTGGCAGGAGTTAAGGCAGGCACACAAATAGTTATGTTTTGTGATAAGTGATACAGAGAGACACAGAACATGGGGAGGAAATGAGTACTCCTGTCTGTGAAGTCTTTGAAGCTGTCTAGTACACTTGCCAGTTGAAGGATGAGCAGCAATTCCCCAAGTAAACAAGGTTGGAAGGGCATTCCAGGCAGGGAAAACAGCATGTGGGAAGGGCAAAGGAGCTGACAGCATGATGCATTCCAGGGACCACAACAGCTTAGATCCTGCAGGACCATCAAGTACAAAGGAGAGAAGCAAGAGGAGGAGGCAGGACCACAAAGAACTTGTTGGGGGAGGGGCATGGTGTTCCCTTATGGAACGCAGACTTACAGGAAATGGGGTCACTATGGCCAGGTTCTAAGCAAAGGACAGACATAACCATATTTCCACGGTGTGGGGGATGCCTTGTCAGCACAAGGCAAGTCAAGAGTAAAAAAAATAAACTCATGGCAGAGGAATGAGGAAGGTGAGAGTTCCCTGGTAAGAGAATAGAAGAGCACAGAAGCAGCAGCCCACGTGGTCTGAGTGGAAACGCAGATGAAGAGGGGGGGAAGGCAGAGAAGTCCCAAGGTAGGAATTCTAGATGTTTCTTAACTATTGAAGAGTCCTTCCATTGAGCTAAATCTTGGCCAAAGCCCTGAAATGCAAGAAGTAGGGTGTGTCTACCTGAAGGAGCCCTTTAACCCTGATATGCTCCGCTGTATCTTTAGTTGACAGAGTGCAATGCTCAAATGATCTATGTCTAAATAATTTGGGATACCCGAGGGAAGTTGGGCTGCCTCTGAGTCTGCTGTGACTCAGAGTCTGCTGCTTCCACCAAACTGCTCTCAGTATCCGGCGTCATGCATGCTCCTGAAGAGTCTTCCGGGGACAGGGGAGAGTCTTTTGGGGAGGGGAGAACCTTCAGCGGAGAGGGGGAGAGTCTTCTGGGGAGAGTGGTCCCTGGGCAGTCCTAGACTGACTGGGTTGTGAGAACCAGGAAACACAATTGCTCTTTTTCAACAGCTCTTTTTTGAGTCACAGACCGTTTCCCAAAAGTAAATTAAAAAACAAAAAAGAAAGAAAAGAAATTAAAACAAAAGATGAAAGTTGTGGCATGACCAAAAGTGCCCAATAAATTTGATCTGCTGGACATTTATGAGTACGATCATGAAGCAAAGACTGTGAACCTTGGAAGACCACCATCTTACAGTCTGAAAATCATGGAGGCCAGAGGTGTCTGGTTCTGATGCAGGCTAGTGCATGGCAGTGAAGATCAAGTTTCAAATTCAGAATCTTAATACTTTACTCACCTCCTTTCCCATTTCCATGGAGCAGACACCCCAGTCAGAGCAATTAGAGGTCTAATTATCAGGTCCAGCATAAGTTCCTTGGCAGGAAAGGGAGAACTTTCCCAGTTTTGACACCCATCATTATAGAGCTGGCCCCGTTGGTAAAGCTTCACTTAAGCTTCTACTGTGAATAGTAGAGCCTGTGTGAATGCCTGGATGCTTTACTGACAACAGGGGTACTTCTAAACAAAGAACATGGCTTCATTTTTTTTTTTTTTTTTTTTATTATACCACCGTGAGACATACAGTTACAAAGGTGTTCACAATTGGTTCTTGGTAATACAGTATTCCAGCACCCATCCCTCCACCAGTGCCCCCATTTCCACCACCAATGTACCCCACCCCTCCCACCCACCCCCCAGGCTGCCTCAACAGCAGGTAGCCCTGTTTCCTCTCTTTCTCTCTCTGTCTCTCTCCCTGTCTCTGCATCTCTCTCCCTTTTGTTTTACACATTGTGGCTAGCCCTGCAGATACTTAGAGTTTATCACTTAAGTCTCTTTGTGTATATTCAATGGAACATGGCTTCATTTATGGCGCATTAGTTATCTAGAATGGTTCCTTGAACTAAGGCTGGTGTCCTCGGAGGAACATTAAAACTTCTGCATATCAAAATGGCAGCATCTCCTGGGAAAAGATTGTGGACTATCTGTCGTTATGGAGCACCAACCTTCCCTATATTCAGTGTCTCTGAGAAAATTTCGTGAGAGTATCTGTGCTGTGATGACAAGACCATCATGAGACTAGAGTGGCAGCTAAATCTCTAAGCAAAGTGGAGGTGGCAGGAAGTTGACTATAAATGGCGGCCCAGAGCATTGTCCTCCTGCCCCTTTCCTGCCATGTATCTCACTGCTGGAACATCCTACTAGGAACTGGACACAATCTAAAACCCCTTGGAAATAGGAGACAAGTCCGAAAGATTTATTACCCACCAACCTCATGTGCTAGTCTAAGACAGATACTGGAAAAGGAAGGAGGAGTAGGCAAGCAATTTGCCTTTTAATTTATCTTGCTCTTCTGGATGAGATTAACTTTTGGCTTGTGACAGCACAATTCACCTCTAAGTTTGCTGCTGGCAAAGTTATTGACTTGGCTTGCTGTAAGTTTGCCACCATGGAAAAATTTCTCCGTTCTCTTATAAGCATGTGCACTTCTCTTTCCTCTAGTGGAATGAATATGAAGAGATACCTACTGACACAGTCTCCCAGTTGAATAATTAGAACCTTGATACTGACCATGGGGGTCACAAGATAGGGTAACTATATAATTCAGTTTTCCTTATGATGAACATAAAGTCTCTTTAATGTTCAGAGATGGTATCAGAGATAATATAAGCAGACAGGGGGGAAATTATCCAAAATGGAATTTGACTTGAAAAGGAAAGTTCCACTCACAACGTTCCCAAGGATTTTAAGTGGAGTTTGAGTATTAAATATAAAACAGAGTTTAGCTAAAGATTGCACAACCTCCCCTAGTCCCAGAAAATAGCCCCAGTGAGTTGATGTCTTCCTAAGCTGTTCTAAAATTCTGTTTGTGGAACAGAAAGTCCTACAAAGTTCCAGAAATTTCTACACCTGCTACATCAATCCATATATTGTTATCAATAGTTACTCTGTTTTTCTATGTGAGTTGGTTTGTGAGGAGGTACCAATGAAAATTGCTTGTCATTTCCAGTCTCTCCACCATGCAGTCATATTTCATGTTTCAGGGTCTTCTTAGGTTTACAGGATTACCAAACAACTGTTTTGAGGAAATATGAAGGCAATGGAAGAGGATCAAGATACAACTTTAAGTCGGGGTCATACAACATGAAAATTAAAGTACAGAGGTAATAATTGGCAACCAGGGCAAGGGTGTGAGTTTATTTAGAAAAACCAGGCAGAGGGCTGTGAACAGTGGTATTTGCTCTCTTTACCTTCCAAAGCATCCTTATTCAGTTGCCAATTGTCAAAAACAAGTGATCTCAAGAATACTTTTGGATAGAACCAAGGGTCACAGCCAAGCCAAGCTACATTTCTGGGCTTGGCCTCAACAGAAAGCTAAAGGGAAGAAATAGAATACCTATCAACAGAATCTAGCCTCTCTTCTCATCTGCTTCTTCCTTGGAGTCTGTCTTTGAAATCCTTCCCTAACTCACAGAGGCCACAAAAATAATAGTTAATTGTTTTAGCCACCATGTTTTGTGTAGTATGCAGGTGTTTCTTTTTATTACTCAATTTAGACTTCACTGCAATCTTACAGCATGAGTATTATTGAGAAAACAGACACAAAGGGATTTTGAGTTTGCAGAACTTTATAACTTATTTGTAGGTCGATCCAATTCTATCACATCTATGTATTTTTCACTTTAGAAGCTTGGGGACAGGGTATCTAGATTAGGTGATGTGCCCGTGGGTCCTATATCTGATCTTCGTCTTGGGGACTTCAATCAGAACACTGCCTTTCTAACAACCACCCCACCAAGTCAACAAAACAGCTAATAGTATGTTTTGTCTTTGCCTTTATAGTATGTTTAGCCCTAATAGTATGTATATATTCCAGTCTAAAGAAGAGAGAGAAATTTTCCTAAAGGTCAAGAAAGGAAGGTGTACATTGATAACACTAACACAAAAAATATACTCCAAGAGGCCATAGAAAATCAAAGAAGAAGAAAAAAATTCTGTGTAATTTTAGTGATTATTTAACTTGATATATTAGCTCAACTCTGGCATCATCCTATTACCTCTGGCAATCATTTCCTTTGGATAGATGAGCTAGTGGCTGGCTGGATCCTATAAAGGTGCTCCACTACTACCACATGCACCCCTCTTTACTCATTGTTTCGAAAAGTTACTGAACCGAGATACTAAGAACATGGGCCAGGCTGTCTGGATTCAAGATGTGAGTCAATCACGTGTTAGTTTTAGTCTTGGCTTAGCATTGCTCTATATCATTATCTACAAAATAGGGAATAATTGTGAAGATGAAGGGTCAGACATGAATTTGCCTTTCTGACACTTCTTCCTTCTCATATACTAAGGACTACAAAAATCAAAACAAAGCAACAAAAGCCCTATATATAAGTCCTATATCCAAGAAACTTTCATTCTTCAGAGAAACGTGAGTAAGCACACTCACTTCTAAAATTCAAAAGTTCAAAGTAAAAATTGATGTTAGAAAGGCCCAAGAAACTCCTGGACATTCTAAGAAATTCGAGTTGTTTCCTCCTAAGTGCTGAGACAGGAGAAGGGGAAACTAGGAGGTGGTGGTGCTGGTAGAAAGGCTCTGAAGAATAATGGAGAATGACCAGTACAGATGTGGGAAATGAATAAATGCAGGGATGTGATAAATCTGCCATGCAGGGCAGTGAGGGTGGTTTGGTCAGTTGTGGCTAACTTGGTAAAGTGGCCATGCTTCTGATTGCCCCCAACCCCACGGATTTTGACCTACATAACTTCTCTTGTGACTGAGTCTTGTCACTTGTCACTTGTTTTCCTGCTGTTCATCGATTTGCTCGAGTGGGTGCCAGAAAAGTTTCCATTTGTTGGCAATTGAGGTCCATTATTGTTACTGTTTTTGGCATATTGAATACACCACAGGTAACTTGCTAGGCTCTGCCGTGGCTCTAGGTTCATCCCAGGGGACCCAGTCTTTTTCTTTGTCAGACCATCAACCATCAGTGGACCATGCGGCAGAGCCCTGGGTGGAGAGAAGCCTATCTCCTGTCTGCCATCTGCCAACACAGCTGGTCACAGCCACACCTGCAACACCTCGAGGGGTAAGGGGTATTAGGCTAGGAAGGTAATACCTCCTGAGAGGTATTTGAGGAACAGAAGAAAAAACCTGAAAAATGGAGGATGGGAGGGAAAGGAAGTATCTGGAAGTCTCCCCAGGCTCAAGCTGAACAACTGAAGACCAAGAGGGTTCATGAGTAAGACACAGGACAAAGAAGGAAGGAGGATTCTGTAGCTTTCCTAAGTTCACATAATAGATTCATCAACCATTCTTAGCTAAGAACCACTTGTATGGAATTTCACTCCATCTGGGGATGGTGAGCACCACACATTTTGTGCCTGAAATTCCTTTTCTTCATTCTAAATTTATCTCAGTCCCCTCTCCATCTCTGTTCTTTCCTGACTTTCATAAAAGGTCCCCTGGGTGCACAGAGCTGAACCCTGGTAGACTTTACCTCCTTGCTTACCATTTCAATTCCTTCAATGACCTGCAGGCATGCCCACTCTCAGCCTTAGTCATTCCATGCCTCAGGTTCATCAGTGGCAGTCAGACTCCCTTGCTTGCTCCACTCTCATGCTCACTCTGTGCAGCTACATCTGTACATGTGAGGACCTAAAGTCACTAATGCAGTATCCCAGGACTGAGTGTGTGAGATGCCACATACAATTGTGGCATCATCAGAGAGAATGGCTCCTTCCTCACCTTCTTACTAATGAGATCTCAGCTTTCCCTTCCATTTTAATACACGTGCATGTGTCTATATGCACACACATGTGTATAGTAAGATAGTGTTGCCAATTAAAATGAAGTATCCCAGAGTTCAAAATGCACATGACACCTCTTTCATCCTGTAGAGGCTTTCTCTAAGCAGAGGAGGAGGAGGCTTTGTCTGCAGGTCTCCTCTGATCTCCTTTTTCCTCATTCCTTCTATCCCAACAGTACTTTGCAAAAGAAGTTTTGCAAAAGAGAAGGTGCCAGGGCGGCATTGCTGACATCCTCCAAGAACAGAGGAACATTTTTAGCACGAGCACCGTCATACACGTTTTCTATCACTTCGAAAATGACATGCACTGTACGAAAATGACACCTGCCATCTATTCTTAAGTACTTCACAAAATACTGTGATTTTTATACATAAGTCTTTAAGGGAGGCAGAACAATGAGACCTGAGCTCTGCCAGCCTTAGTTTCCAGCCAGTCCTGGGTGTGGCCGACCCAGGCTGAAGCTGTGAACTCAGTCCTTCCCTGAACCCTTACAACTGAGGAGTTGGAGACTGGAAACCCTTCCGCACCCACCCAAGCCCACTGCTTTTAAACTGTTATTTTCCCCCTCATTTCAAAATTATCTAAAGACCAATTGGTTCCAGGCAGCTCTTTCTGTATATTAATTTTTAATTGGAGAAATAGCAATTAGATGGCTGCATTGATTGCCAGTTCCGTAATCTTTTTTAATTTGAGATAACAATCTATTAAAAAAATGAGTTTGTCCCTAAAATATCTTTTCTTAATGGCAATAATAACCAAAGTTATATACAAATCCAGCAGAGCAGCCGCAGGGAAGGGGCCTAAATTATACAAGGAATATTCTGCACCTGGTTTGTCAGTTACAGCACAAACGTTCCATGTGCCCTGTGAAAATGGTCAATATCATAGGCCGTCGTTACTAACATCACTTGAAACAGCCAAAGAGAAGACCTTCATGCTGTGAGGTCTGCTTTTCCTATGGCCACAAAACTTATGCCAGTTCTCCTTTAGCTCCTGCCCGTGGCCCCTGGCAAAGGAAGATTGTGAGCAAGAAAGGAATTAAAGACGACTAGACTTCCTGCTTGGAAGTAACTCTCAGCAAAGCAAAGAGGCACAACACATAGACAGATTTCAAGCTTTCCCCAAATACTCCTAGTTGAAGGCTTTAAGAGAATCTGCAATAAATAGACCCTCCGCTTCCAGCCAAGTCTGGATCAGTTGGAGAAACACAAGAATGAAGACAGAAGCTGAACATCACTTTCAATACTTTGGATGTGAAACAAGAGAGTAAAGGACTTAGGTGGGTTCTGGGGACCAATTGACTGGACCCCTGAATGCTGGAGCCAAGAATTCTTCTCTACTATTCTGAAAAGTCACGTGCAAGGGAGGGTAAGAACCCTGCCAGAAGCACTTAGCTAAGCTGCATGCTCCCTGGCTTTCTCCATGTTTACCTGCTAGACAGTCCCTCACCCGTACCCAGGGGCACAAGAAACAAAGGCAGCTCCAATGAGGAAACTGAAACTGCACATGAAACTGCAATGGAGCATTAAATACAGGCAAAAAGATATACATGGCAACCTCTTAATGTATGTATTGTAATCCACAATGTGCAAGGGATAGAAGAGAGAGAGAGAGAGAGAGAGAGAGAGAGAGAGAACCTTCCATAGAGGTAGGCTAGGGGGAGGAATCGGGGACATTGGTGGTGGGAAATGGGCACTGGTGGAGGGATGGGTGCTGGAACACTGTAAGACCAAAACCCAAATATGAACATCTTATGAACATCTTTGTAATTGTATATCTCACGGTGGTATAATAAAATATTTTTTAAAAAAAAGAAAAGAAACTGCAATGAAGAAAACGGATTTTCTTCTAAAAAAGAAAAAGAAATTGGTGTCCAGATGAGGTCTTAAAACAAACTTACTCCCACCCAATGTGCCTATTCTAACCACTTTCCTAATTTATTTTAAAATATAATTTAATAATTGTTGCAGGCAGGCCGATGGGGGAAGGTCGCTGGCAATGAGTTTTTTGGGAAATTACACAATTTAAGAACAAATTTCCCAGCCCTGAGTAGCCCATAGGTATGAGGACTTCTAGCACTTTGAGATGCAAATCCTGAGCTCTGAGGTTCCACCCAGAGAAGGTTGGGTTGCCAGGAAAAAAAAAGCTGCCAGGAGTACCTAATGGTCCTGATCAGAATATGAAAGGACTATCTAGAGCAAGACTTCCCCTGTAACAACATCCAGATTAGTTTGTATGTCTGCAAAGAACTCCAGGTCAAGGCAATTTGGTGGAATTAGATATACTCTCCCAAAAGTCATTTAAGGCTCTTTTCCTTTGGAGAAGCACAGGTTCTCTCTTGACACAAGTCTGTCTGTCTGTCTGTCTGTCTGTCTCTCGCCCTTTCTCTCTCCCACTCTCTCTCTCTCCCTCCTTCCTTCTATCCCTCCCTCCTTTTCCCTTCACTCCTTGTCTTCTCTCACATTTACCTAAGATTTCTCTAAGTTTCTTAAATAAAACTCCATCTTCACTATTTCTCTATCTTGCTTCCTCCTGAAATTCTTTTCTGCGAGGGATGGCAATGGACTTGGAATACCTATGCTGACTCCTTTTCCTGAAGAAGAAATTCAGCCTGGAATTTCTCATCCCAGTCTGAGTCCACTACTCCCTGAGAACATTGGAGGAGGGGACCCACTCTCCAGTGCAGAGAAGGAAATGAGCTTCAGAGACTGCCTGACAGCTGCCTCGCAAGACTGAGGAACAGGAACATTTGACAATGCTGTTCAAGGTGCCAGAAGCAGACTGGACCAGTTCTGACCCCTGCCAGGCATTTCCCCCTGTGACTGAAATAGGGCAAGCAGAGAGGTGGAAGGGCTATTTTCCCAGGGCCTCTTCTCTTGCCCCAAAGTCACCCAGTCACCTCCAACATAATTAACACTCTGCTCTTTGAGACCGACTAAAATCATCATTTAACTAGGTCACTTGGGAAATTCCATGTTAGCACAGATCTGCATTTGAATTCTGCCCTTTTCATCTGGATAAATTCTACGGTACAGTTTCTTCAGTTGAAAACAGGAATGTCCATGTTTAGTAGATGTCAGAGTACAGAAAGAAGGCATCGGTCTGATAAAGAAAATCAGACTCCTCACTGGCAGGCAGGCAGGCAGGGTCAGGGTATGCCGGCCACTGTCTTCCAGGAAGACATCCAGGGTCTTACAATGGGTCTGTGTCTCTGTTTCTGCTAAGAAGTCCAGGTTTCTTTCTGCTGTGTGAAAAACTGGTTTTCTTCTCAGCCCAATATCCCGATTCTGGCTAGGAAAAGAGGAAACAAAGGTCCTTTTCCTGTGTTCCTCTTTCCCGCCACACCGACACAGATCATTTTTGCTATTGTATTGGCTCCTACTATGTGACATCAGGGATTGATCCCAACATCCTTAGATATTTCAATATCCCCTCCTTCCTCAAAGCAGTGACTGATTGCCAACTGGGATTGGGTGATTTTTGAAAACTCCCACCGACTGCTTTCCTCACTGAACACCAAAAGGGATAGAGCACAGACAATATCTGGAGACACTGATTGATTGTCACAATTGGGAGAGGAACTGTTGGCACAGAGTGTGGCTAAGGATATTGCCAAACCGCCTACAGATCATGCAGCAGGTCACACTTCACCAAGAAAGAATTATCCAGATCCCAGCTGTTCAGCACACTGAGGTTGGGAAATCTTGTTGTGACTCAGAGGGAAGAAGACACACAATTGGGCCATTGTTTGGGGGAAAGAGCTTCTCATCCATGTGGCTTGCTCTCCTGGTGGTTCTGGCTTTTCTCAGCCTCTTGTGTCTTCCGAGAGTGAGGCCTTGTTCCAGGTGATGGATAGATACCAGAAGACCAGCCTGGGATTGCTTCTTCTTGGGCAGTCCGCCAGTTTGGTAGGATTGAATTGACTTCAGGAGAGCAGTGTGACTTGGGGAGCTCAGATCGACCAGCTCTGTTCCATCTGATGGGAGGAGGATGCTTCATTCCTTTGCTTCTTCCATGTCTCTTCCTGCCATCCAATGGCTGAGCCTCCAAAGGCCCAGACACGGTGAGGATGTCTGAGTTAAATTTTCTCTGGATCTTTGACTGGAGAGGCTCACTCTGCTTCCAGCTTAACTAGAGAAATGGCATACATGGCTGCAGTGGGAAACATGGGCCACTTTCCTAGGATGTCCCCCTCTGCAGAACTTTGACAAACTCCTCCAGCTGGTGGGGAATCAGGGACACTAACCACAGCTCCCTTTTCTATTCCAAGAGTTAAGAATAGAAATTACTATATTATTGTCACTGAATTAGAGATTAAAAAAAAAGTGGGTCGTAGAAAGGTTAAGTCACCCGTCCACGGTCACAGAGTCAATGGCAAGGAGCGAGATTTATAACCAGGTTTGTCTGGTTACAAAACCTGTGCTCATTTCTTGAGAGATGTATGTGCTCTTTGGGAAATTAATCAAAGGGGACATCCATGTCTTCCTGCATGTCCTCGCCGCCCTGAGACACATGCTGTGCTGAACCATCTTTGGGCTGGGCGCGTCTCATATGCTTTCTGTTCTTTCCTTATTTGAAGTGTAAGGACTCTGAGCCTTCCAGTTTCTAAGGGAAGGCAGGAAATGAAAGACAGACTGGGTGATTTATATAAAGTGATAATGTGAGCCCATCTCCTTGCAGCCATCATTTTAGTCTGCAATAAAAATGACTGGTCTGACACCCTCCACTTCCTGAATATCCAGAAGGCCTAACTGCTTGGACTCTCAGACATAAAGTCTCTGTTAATGGACCTGTCAATTTCTTAAAGTGAGCAGTTTTTCATAACACTCCATAAAAGCGGAAAAAATAAAATTAAGAGAGAACATAGCCTTTAACAAGGAAATACTGGTATCATTTATTGAGCGTGAACTAAAAACAGAAGGGAAACTTGAGGGAGAAGCTGCGGTTGGTGACAGAAAGCAGGGATTGCCTAGGAAGAGGGCGTTTTACCTACTAAAAGGGACCCCTATTTTTTAGCAAGTTAAAAAAATTCATTAAGTATTAAACTTAAAAGTAAACAGCTTTATGTTCTTCTAATAACACTCTAGCATCCTTGTTATGATAGATTTACTAACCTCAATTTAAACTCTCAGAGATCAGATTCATGTCCCATAAAACATATAGGGAATACATTACTGAGCAAATATGTAGTAATAGATTACATAAATATCTGTGTCCTATTAAATTTTCAGTTATAAACTATGCTATTTTCTTGAGCCCTTTTAATTCATGAAATTATTAACAAATTTACAGACACCAAGGAACAAATGGAATGCATTATGTCATACAAATGTTTTCCAAATATGGAATTCATAAGAATAGAGTATATCTAGTGATCAACATATAATTATAAAGAATATTTCAAGGCTTCTTTAATGGCAGTTGTTCAAAAAATACTTGGGAGTTTTTAATAGTTTTATTAATTCTCTGTAAATGTAGCTAATTTCATGAAGGTCATGTCTTTTATATGACACTGTGATTATTTGCCACAAATTTTAAGTCTGTCTAAATATTTTTGAGGTTGTTTTTCACATATCAAGTAAAATCTGAGAATGCCTTACAAGTGTGAGCCTTAAAAATTATTTGTCCGGAAAGGAGAGAGCACAGTTGGTAAGGTCCCTGTCTCACAGGCGGTTGAATTTGGGTGCTGTATCTGTCACCCCCCTATGTCTCCTAAGCCCTGCCAGGAATGATCCCTGAGCACAGAGGAGTAAGCCCTTAGCACAGTTATGTGTGGTCCAAAGACAAAAAAAAAAAAAAGATTGTACTGATTATTTCCAAATATATTCAATTATTGGGTTTTCTTATTATTAAAAGAAGATATTATTAAAAAAGAAACAGACTCATTTGAGCAGCTTGTACCTGGATCCAATGCTACTACTCAGTGGATAATCAGAAGGTTTTTATGAATTAACAATCATGGTCTTTTCCTCATGATAGGAAATCTTATCATTTAAGTGAACAAGGAATAACATTCAAGTCTATAATCTATAACTCTAATATGGCCTTTTCCATTTACCTTCAATAGTTTGTTGTGGTTTGTTATTCACAACAAACCATTGGCTATTTTCACCTGGATTTGTATGAATACCTTATTGCAGGATGCTAAAACTGAAATCTCTGATCTCTTGTCTCTGTCTCTGTCTCTGTCTCTCTGTCTCTGCTCTCTCTCTCTCTCTCTCTCTCTCTCTCTCTCTCTCTCAGACACAGTCTGAGACCCAGGTCTCTAAGACACAGTCTGTGACCCAGGTCAGAAATCTATATCCCTCATTTCCCACATCCTTTTAATATAAAAAAAAACTTTTGTTTGAGGGCCACACCCTGAGGGTGCTCCAGGTTACTCTACAGAAAACACTCCTGTAAGCTCAGAGGACCACAGGAGACAAGAGCCATCAAATCCAGGTCTGCTACATTCAAGACAAGCACCTTACCCACTGTACTATCTCTCTGGCCCCAGGAAGCAATATTTTTTAAGTAACAGCATTTGATTCCATGGCATTTAATAATGCATGTTCAGTAGAACATAGCAGAAGACCCAGAAGCAGCCTTTTTATGTGGCTGACTTTTTCATTTAAAGCATGAAAATAGCCCTATCTATTTTCTGTTCAAAGTTCTTTAGAATCTTATTAGCTTTTGACTTAGAAAACTATTTTCATTTGTGTATGGGGATTTTGAAGTCTTCTTTGCATGCTTAGTGGCTTGGTATAACTCTCCACACACATACTTGAAGAACATAGTACTGTATTCCTTTCATAATGAAAATCATTGAAAAAATTTAATACAAAAATTCATGTTTAAGTACCATTTATTTGGCAAAGTATTCATTTTCTTACAAATCTTTCCACATGAACTTTATGAGTCATTTATTAGAAACAAAAGGAGTGAGGGAAATAAAGATTTTTCAGTCTCATTCATTCAAGCACACAGAGTAGATTGTCAGCTTGAGAAGCATTACACACACATTTACCACACACACACACACACACACACACACACACACATATATATATGTGTGTGTGTATATATCTATATATATATATATATGTACACAAATATATTAGTTAGTTTTTTGATCACACCAGATGATACTCTTGGCTCTGCACTCAGAAATTACTCTGGCAGTGCTCAGAGGACCATATGGGATGCTGGTCCAACCTAGGTCAGCCCTGTGCAAGGCAAGCATGTTACCCATTTTCCTTTCTCTCTGACCATAACTTGGTATTTATATTGCCATTAATTAGCCACAATTTATCTTTGATATGTTACAGCCAGAATGTGCTTAAAACTTCAGAATAGAACTTAATTTTAAATGCCAAAAGTACTACCAATTTGGTTTCCTAGAAAGCACACTATGTGCTTTCCATCCCGCATTCTCTCATATAGAAATGGAAGCCCTAAAAAGTCTTACAATCAGTGAAAAACTTTTTAAATAAGTGATTTGCCTAAGGGCAAGACCTTTTATACCATCGTAGCCAAGAGCATGTTTCCCTAGACAAATTGGCTGGCTGCTTCATGGATTGTTCCCAGCTGAAATTGAGGGACTCCTATTATTGATATTATCTGGCCATGTTTTTTTTTAAAGCCACACATTTTGTTTCACTGGAAGCAAATTATATTATATTAGGTTGCATACAACATAGAGCTTCAAAACATTCACCCTGTCAAAATAATTCCTTAATTAGTTGTACAACATACTTTTTTTTTGAGACAGAACTTGTCAGAATAAAACATCGCGTAGTAGGGAGTTAAAGTGAATTTGATCTCAATATTTTAATAGGATTTTGCTTTGCCTCCTATCTGGAAGGGAAAAAAAGTAATTAGTGGGCTAATCTTCACTTCCTTGGAGATCTATATCTTGGGGGAAAAAGTTTTGTCTACTGTTTTATAAAGTTTTTTTTTTATAGTTTTGTTAAGATATTTTAAGAAAAATGTAGTAAGTTGTTAAAGTTTCAGTAGTGGCAAAACTTACAGAATGAGTATTGAAAGAAAAGTAGGAACTGGAGAGATTGTACAGAAGATTAGGTGCTTGCTTTGCACACAGTTGACCCAGGTTTGGTCCCTGGCACTCTATATAGTTTCCTGAGTCTCACCAGGAGTGATTCCCTGAGCTGATAGCAAGAGTTAAGCCCTGAGCTCTGCTGGGTGTAACCCCCAAATCAAAACAAAAAACAAAAAAGAAGTAAATCTCAAAAAATAATATCCAGCCACAGTTTGTATGAAGTGAATTGATTAAATAATACAGCAATTCTACTAAACCAACAATTGACATAAAAGTATTTTACCACACATTCCGTGGCACTTCAAAGCATGCTCGCTCCAGAGCAAGATTAATGGATCAGTGTTTTGCGTTCAGAAATACTTTGGATTTTTAACTTGTGGAGTCATAATATTTCTGAAAATTCTATAACAAAACAAATTTAACTTTTCCTTAAATGGACCTTGCAAACACACCTATATGATGCACAGTGCAGTTGTGAGGAATAAATATTGTCACAGCTGAGACAGTGCTTTGAAAACACAAGGCTTTGGAACCTATATTGGCTGCTGTTTACTTCCCGCTAAATCTGATTCTGTGTTAAGAGCAATTTACTTAATCCTCACCATTGGAGAGTGAGCAAAGTGCTCTTTATTTTCTCTCTTGTTTCTGCAGGTTCCTGGGCTCCCCACACTTGGTTGTGGTGCGTTGGAGATCACACATGTTTGGTACAAGGAATCATGAGGGCAGTGTACCAGCATTACACTCAGCAATGCGTCGGTGCCAGGGATCAAACTTCCATTCTCATGCCAGTAAGGCAGGCTTCCTATCATGGAGCCACACCCCCAGGTCACAAACAAGGGGTGTTTAGTCTTTAAGAAAATATAGGGGCTCAAAAAGGTTAAAACTTTTGCTATTGAGGGATTGGGAAAGTGCCTCAGTAGTGCACATGTCTGGTGGCATGAAGTTGTGAATTTGATCTTTGGTAGCAAACCACACACCAAGTGAGATGGTTAATGCCACAACAAAGTGTGTGATCTCTGGCCCGTAATAAATGAGGTGTCTGTTCAAGCAAACACCACATCAAGTGTGTAACCGTCAGTCATAGTAACAACAAAAAGGGAGGTTAAGGAAGGGGAGATTTTACACTAAATGAAACACCGGAAGAAGCCACTGTCAAATTAATAATTGAACCTTCATTTACGCTGGAATTCCTGCCTGCTACAACCCCTGACTGTCCAACTTTACTCCCATCTACTTCTGCTCTTACCCCTTAAAAGTTATGGGCTGGAATTATGTCCACAGCAGAGGAAAGAGCTTAGGAGCTAGCACACAGCAAGGCACTGATCAACTGGTCTTACTTTTGTAAACCCTTTGAGAGTGAGAGTTGTCAATAACCTAGAGAAAGGCCAAACGTTAGCGGAATCTGGTCTCAGCTCCTAAAATTCTAACTTAAAGGAAAGTTGGTGGTACCCTTGAAATGGGGCAGAGGTTTCAAAAAGCCAGGGGTAGCACAGCTGGAGGTAATTCTTTATTGCCACACAATGTGGAGACCATGCTGTAATGATATAACCAGGTTAATGCATACCTGCTTTGCTCATAAGGACTTTAAGGAATATACAACTGGGGGGGTCTAGGCATAGGTTCTATCCCTACGGAAGGGGGAAGCAAGAAAGCCAAGCATGGGGCCGGAGCAATAGCTCAGCAGGTAGGGCGTTTGCCTTGCACGTGGCCGGCCTATGCCGAACCGGGTTCAATCCCCCGGCATCCCATATGGTCCCCGAGCACCGCCAGGAGTAATTCCTGAGCACAGAGCCAGGAGTAACCCCTGAGCATCGCCGGGTGTGACTCCAAAAAGCAAAAAAAAAAAAAAAGAAAGCCAAGCAAATGAGGAATAAAATGACAATACGACTCAGTTGCTCCAGTAAGCCCATCAAGAAAACATCCTAAATCATTCCATAAGTAGATATCTTTCATGTGATGTAGATAATAAAGTGTTTGTGGTGCAAAAGTAGGGTGGGAAGAGAGGTAATCATTTGGCCAAGAGGTGTAGGGAAGCTATGAAATCTAAGGATTTCTATGAGCATATTAAAATCACTGTGTTGTTGCCGGAGCAATAGTCCAGCAGGTAGGGCGTTTGCCTTGCCGCGGCTGACCCAGATTCACTCCCTCAGCATCCCATATGGTCTCCCGAGCATTGCCAGGCGTAATTCCTGAGTGCAGAGCCAGGAGTAACCCCTGAGCATCACTGGGTGTGACCCCAAAGAAAAAAATAATGTCACTGTGTTGCTAATGCTTATTATATAGCAAACAGACAACTGGACCATAAAGAGTTAATTTTGCAGTCCTGAGTGGGAGAGAATGCTGCAAACAAAAAGCAAGGAATAAAAAAACTGAGACAGGCCATTGGGAGATCTCTGGGCAGGGACACAGCATCCAGAGAGAAGTGATGACAGTAAGACTCCATGCCAGTAAGAAACCCTAGGCCTGTCTGCCAGAGTTGGACTCTTATCCAATGGGAAGCAGAATATCACTAAAATTTGAAGCTCTGCATAGGAAGAAATTACTTTGCACAACAATTTACTTTGCACAAAAGCCCCTATTTGAGCCCCTGAAAGAGTTCAGGAGATGTCTGGTCCTTAAGACAGTCAAAAATAACAGCTCAGATGTAAGATAACGAGGCTTCAGGCAATAGGTGTGACTGGTGCATGTGTAATTGTCAGAGAGATCTGTGCAAGTTAGCTGGGTTTGATGAATCACTGGCTTGCTGAGGAAGAGGGAAGAGCAAGGAGAGAAAACATGAATTCAGTCAACAGGTGTTTTGTAGAGCCTATATAATAAACAGGAACTGTTAAGGAGGTGTAAGACACTTTAATGGAAAAGCGCACACATATCTTTATCCCACAGTCTGTATTGGAAATGCTGGAGTAAATTATGGGAATTATAAGGAAAGTAAACTATGTTCTAGGTGCTGATTAACACTAAGTAGGATAAGAGTGACTGGGATTACCAGGGAGGGAGTATCCTAAGCATTTTTTAAAGAAAAGGCCTTATTTATACATGAATCTGCAGGTAAGGAAGAGAGCCATGCCGCTCTTTCTTCTCTCCAAGCAGAAGAAATGGGCAGTGCAAAGTGCCTGGGGTTTCAGGCATGCTCAGGAAATGTCAGGGTGGTCAGTGCACCTGGAACAGAAAGTAGGGAGGCAAGAGTAGTGAGGTGAAGTAACAGGGGGTGTCTGGGGCAGGTGTCACATGACCCTATATGGGCCATTGTAAAGACTTTGGCTTTTATTTCAAGTGAGATGGGATTCACTGGTGAGTTTGGAAAAGTGAAATATAAAACAAGTCCCTGTGCTCAGGCATGACCCATAACTGTGTTCAAGGGACTTTATGTGAGCACCAGAGAGTCAAACTGGGGTTGTCCACATAGAAGGCAAGTGTTTTATCTCTTTTACTATCTCTCAGCCCCAACTGATATTTTGTAAACATCACTCCAGCTTCTGTACTGAGAATAATCTGTAATGAGAAAATACAGGAGATAGGCCAAGTAGAAATTCTAACAGGTAACTCAAGTGACAACTGATGTGTGCTCATGTCAGAAGAGTCAGCAGTGGGCCTTGGATATGGGTCACTGGTAGAACACGTGTTTTGTGAGCGAGGTCTTATGTTTGATCCTAGTGACACACAACGCACACACACACACACACACAAAAAGAAAAGTGAATGGAAGTGTTGAGAAGTAATGGACTTCTGGATAGCAGTTGGTGTAGTGTGTCTGTAAAAAGTTAAGTATCACCATATTAAGAATGAGGATTCTTCTCTGTTTCAGGACACCTAAATGCCTAAAAGCCTCTGCATCTGCCCTGGATTGCCTCCTGCAAATAAATCACTTCGTAGATAAGGGGGATAGTTTAAATGTGGCAATTTATCTGACCATGTATTCTGTACTGGCTGGTATAAATATTCTCTCATGCTACCACAATCATTGTGGGACTAGCTAGATTTTACCAGCATATTTGCCTGGCCACGTTGGATCTCTAAGTAAGTAGACCAGAGAGAAATGCTGTTTGCCTCCAAGCAAGCAAGCATGGCTCCCTGATAACTCAAAGGCAACTAAAATACAAAACAACCGTGAAGTAGATAAGACTCTTGTGAAGGCTTGGAGAAATATTTAACTGGCATTAGTATAGTCTTTGTACAGAGGCATGCCACCTCAGAAACCCCCTTCTCTACCCTATAAAGGCTTTTCCAGGCAGATCTTGGCTCAAAACATTAGCATCTAAAAGGGACTAGGTGAGGTGCTGGGAGAAATTACCTAAGGGCATTTGGCCCTTCCTGCTTCCCATAATAGTGGGAGGTCTGAGTTGCAGGGGTATAAAACCAGCCTGCTTCCTCTCTCTCTTTTGGGCTCTCTTGGGGCTTGCACTCTTCTTGGGACTCTTGTCCTGTCTCCCCTCTTTACAGGGCCTTAACACGTGGTGGCTGCCATCTTGGCCTACACGTGGCTGGGGTTCTAGTCCAGAATCCTAAGCACAGGGTTTTTCCTATTGCTGATTTGTATGCCTGAACCTGTGATAAGTAAAGCATTTTATTTATTTATTTTTTATAAATATTTTATTACACCAACATGTGATATACAATTACAAAGATGTTCATGTTTGGGTTTCAGTCACACAGTCCTCCAGCACCCATCCCTCCACCAGTGCCCATCTCCCACCAACAACGTCCCCAATTCCCTCCCCCTCCCCAGCCCGCCTCCATGGCAAGTTCTTTATCTCTTCTCTCTCTCTCTCTTTCTCTCTCTCTTCTCCTACACATCGTGGATTGCAATACATACATTTAGAGATCATCATGCATATCTTTTCTCCTATATTCAATGCTCAGTTCTAGGCTGGCATCATCACTTTTGACAAATAGTAGCACACTGCTCCCCTCTCTGTCCCACCTAACCTCAGATTCCCACATGTCCGTGGTAGATTCCACCTTTTCTCCCTTTTTTTTTAATTGAAAGATGCTCATGTAGAGTCCCGCTCCACAGGGTTCCACCATGCACCCTCCACCCAAACCCATCTCCCATCACCAACATCCCGTCTACCTCCCTGCTGCCGCACTCCCAACCACCCGGCGGGTTCTATATGTCATCTCCTTCCTCTGTATATCTCCCCCCAGCAAACCTTCCTGCTCTTCGTGGAATGCAGTACACCAAATAACATCACTGTTTCACCACCCTAGTGGCCCGCGCGGCCGCTGCGGCCGCATGACCTGGGCTCAAACTGGTTTTGCTGTTCCTCTGGTCGTGGGGCAGTTTCCCAGCGTCCGGACAACGAAAATGGTGGCTAGTGTGATGGACGAGTCCCATCCGGCTGCTTCCGGGACCCCCGGAGGCGGCGCGGCCCACTCCCAAAGCCCATCTGCCCTCCTCGGGGTTCCATGGTCAGCTGAGGCCCGGGCGCGAGCCAGGCTCCCGCCTCCCGAGCCGTCTGCAAGACCCTGGATGCTGCCCGGCTGGCAGCTCCTGGGCGGGAAACCAGGCTCGACAGGATGGAGGGGGAAGGGGCGACCACGCCTCCATCTGACGACTTCCCAGTGATTCCCGCCTCTTGGAGCCGCCTACCTGGGCTCGAACTGGTTTTGCTGTTCCTCTGGTCGTGGGGGCAGTTTCCCAGCGTCGGACAACGAAAATGGTGGCTAGTGTGATGGACGAGTCCCATCCGGCTGCTTCCGGGACCCCCCGGAGGCGACGGGCCCACTCCCAAAGCCCATCTGCCCTCCTCGGGGTTCCATGGTCAGCTGAGGCCCGGCGCGAGCCAGGCTCCCGCCTCCCGAGCCGTCTGCAAGACCCTGGATGCTGGCCCCGCTGGCAGCTCCTCAAGTAAAGCATTTTAAAACTGTATCGGATTCCTGAGTCTTCATCCATTCCCGCCGGCTTTGGAGGTAGAAGGGAACTCGCTTCCCGGCACTGTTGGGGACCCCAGCAGCATCCCCGACACTTCTCCAGGGGTCAACTTCCAGAAAGCAGCTGGGTGCAGGTGTCAGTTGGGTAGTGTCTGTGCTAGAAATATGTTTGGGATTTCTGGCACACATTTGGAATGTAAAGTCCTATACTGGATGAGAAAACGAGTGAATATCTGTTGGGGATGCCACCAGAGTCCCCTACATTGTCAGGACAGAAGTTCTCTTCTACCTCCAAGGATGCCGGGGAATGGATGAAAACTCACGAGTCCGGCAAAGTTCCAAAAAAGGCTTTTAATAGTACAAAAGCTCTACCACCGCAATCCAATATAATGAAAGAACTCTAGCTCTGGTCAGAACTTAGACCATACAAAAGAGCCTGAGTCTCCCCATCAAAGAGAGAGAGGATCTCACCCGAGAGGAGTCCTACCCAAAAGAAGGAGCAAAAAGCCAAGAGCTAAAAAGTCAAAAGCGAAGGGGCCTCAAGTCAGTCAGTCCCCTTATATACACCAAAGTAATCCAAGGGAGGGTCCTATCAATAAAGAACCCTAAACAGAGTGTAGAAGGGCGGTGCCATACCCTAATGCAGGTATAAACAAAGATTATGCCAAGGACTAATCTCTAATCTCTTCCTCTGAGATTACCTCTTATGTAAAATACTGGAGAGAGAGAGAGAGAGAGAGAGAGAGAGAGAGAGAGAGAGAGCTGGTATAAAGTAATACATCTTCATTTCATGAGCTTCACGTAATCTAGATGGTACCCACAAGGTCCTTCTTATTTATTATCTGCACTAGGATGACTCTGAGTATCTTGTTCTCTGTATACTGAAAGGATCACACTTGCCTGCTTGAGAGCAAACTAGTATGATCCTTCCTATAGTCTTCCTATAGTCTCAACATAGCTAGGGGTGGTAGTCTCCTGGTAAATTCTAACTGTCCCACGCTGGGTGCAGTGGGTATAAAGAGGAGCTGGGCCCAATCTAGAAAACATAGAAGTCTTAGTAGATGTATAAGTCACAAGTTATTCAGAGTCAAGTTGACTTCTGTAACTGCCACACCCTCTAGCAGTGTTTATGTAGAAGAGAGGTCTCATTAGAATGAACCTTGGCTTAAGTAGATTAAGCTGTGAGTGGGCAAAACACCAAAGCTCCAAGATTAGCTAAATCTGTCATCCAACAAATATCAAGGGATGAGGACCAATAATTTGTCATCAACATTAGAGTGGAAAATAGTATTTTCCATAATATTAAGTGGAAACAAGAAGAGCACAAGAATGATCAGTGAAACTAAAAGCCAAGGAAAATAACATAGACAAAAAAGTAACCAACCGTATTGAATGAGTTGTTAGACAAATAAGGCACAAGCACACATTGGTGCATTTTTTAACAATTTATTGAAAGTAAAATCCCCTCTTACCATAGGAGGGGGAATTAAGAAAGAAAGCACAGACACATTTTGTCAGGATTTTTTGCTAAAAGAGGAAACAAGAAAAGGGAGAGCATTGACCTAAAAGAATGCATATACATCATATAGATTTCATATGCGTCATACTATTTATATTAAATAGTGTCTGCTAAAACACAAGTTATTTGAGGCCAATTTCTGATTTACTTTTCTATTGTAGTGAACTTATTATAGATGGTCAATGGATATTTGTTAGACAATTGAATGAATAAACAAAAACATCACTTATTCAAGGCCTTTCAACATAGTTATCTCTCCTCTCTCACTTTATTCTCATCTCTAGTAAATGTATTTTTGTAGTTGTTGTTTACTTTGTTTTGGGCCTATGCATAGCTTTGTCCAGAGAATATTTTCACTGGTGTTGGGTTGTCCATGTACAAAGCAAGTACCAAAACTCAAATACTATCACTCTGGCCCCAAATAAAGTTTTTTTAAAAAAACAAAAATTTAAATATTTGAGGATTTTGGCTATAGAAAAAAAAGTAAACTACAAAATATTAAGAAGATGGTGCCAGGTCAATAGCACAGCAGGGAGGGCACTTGCCTTGCACATGGCTGCACCAGTTTAATCCCCAGGACCCATATATGGTGCTCTATGTACTGCCAGGAGGGATCCCAGAGTGCAGAGTCAGGAGTCAGCCCTTAGCCACACCTGGTGTGGCTCAAAAACAAAATAATAATAATAATAATAGTTATAATTATTATAACAAAAGACCCATAATCCCAGAATATGGTGTGCAGTTTAACATCTTCATGCATTTCTTTTCAGTGCAGGTTTATTCAAACAAAATGGCCTCATATATATATATATTTTCTTTGCTTTTTGGGTCACACCCTGCGATGCTCAGGGGTTACTCCTGGCTCTTTGCTCAGGAATTAACTCCTGGCGGTGCTCGGGGGACCATATGGGATGCTGGGGATCAAGCCCAGGCCGGCACAGGCCGGCCGCATGCAAGGCAAGCGCCCTACCCGCTGGGCTATCGCTCCAGCCCCTGCCTCATATTATTTATAAAGGCTTGTGCTCTAAGTCAGAGAGGATGTTGCGCCAAGAAATTTCAGGTCCAATGAATGCAGAAGAGGAGACTATGCGAGAAGTCATAAAATTGGTTTGGAGAATGTGGTTCCATCCATTAGTTCCACAATCTATTGATGCAATGACATCTTTTGGACCCTTAAAATTTGGTGAGCTGTAAAATTAGTCTAGGGGCAACTGAAGGACTGTATTCCTTCACTTTTAACAATGCATGAAAATTCCATCATATATGATGGATTGAGTTAGATTATTGTTGGTTGTAGTTTCTCACTAATCTTGAAACAGCACAAAAAATCTTTTCCTATAAAAGAAAAGCTAAGGTTCAAAGAGGAAAGTTTTGGGCAGCATTCAGCTTCAAACCACCATGCACTAACTCCAGATATGTCTGTATTTTTTAGTGCTTTAGTTGTTCTCACTCAGATCAGAACTAAAAGGGTTTGTGCCAGCTTGAGTTTTGGGAAGAACATAGATACATAGTCATCCTGAAGACCACGGAAACTCCTGTTTCCCAGAACTGTGATAGACTTTGGTTCAAGAAAGCACATGAGGTGGAGACATTTCAAAGTGGTTTAGTTTCTCATTGAGAAGCCAGGACACAGATTTGTCTTATAACCCCACAACATGCAGTCCACGGTGACTTACTAGTAAAGAGTCAGTAAGAATTGCAGTACAGGGTTGATGCAATCTGTCAAGGCCAGGTGGGGAAGGTAGAGCCAATAACTGGTGCAAGAGACAAAACATTTAAAAGCCAGGAGTGAGCAGGTGGAGTGGCAAAGCCTGGGAGCATAGCAGGAGCCCAAGGTAGGGGGCTTGCCAGGTGTAGAAAACCAGGAAAGCCAACTCAACAAAGACAAGAGGTAGGATTCTGGACCAGTCTAGGTTCCAAAGTCAATGAGCAACTAGCCAAGCAATGTGCCTATTAGGGTTTAATTGTTGGTGCGGACCAATGGCCTGGCACTCCTTTTGAAAGTCTGTACTCCTGAGAAACACACACACACTCATTTTCAAGGTATAACCTTTAGTTCCACATGACCCCTAGGACTGTGTCCTTTATATGATAGATCTGAGTAGGATTGAATTAAGATGGTATGGGGCTAGAGAGTGTTTGCTTGAATCCCTTAGTGTGACTAACCTTTCTGGCCTGTGTGCTGCACATCAACATCTGTGCAGATATGCTAGCACAAAAACACAAACTGTCATATAAAGAAGCTCAACAGTAACTGAGTCACTGTGCCTAAACAGATTTTTCAACTGTGCCTAAACAGATTTTTTAAAATGTACCATCTCACACCACAGAGACTGGCACACATCCAAAACAGCAAGAACAGCCAGTGCTGGCGTGGATGTGGGGAAAAGGGACTCTCATCCACTGTTGGTGGGGGGTGCCGACTGGTCCAGCCCTTTTGGAAACAATATGGGCTTTTGGAATCAATTTGGAAAACTAGATATTGAGCTCCCATTTGATCCAGCAATAGCACTCCTGGAAATATACCAGAGAGACCCAAATACCCATAGCAGAAACACTATCTGTACTTCTTTATTCATCTCTGCGTTATTCACAATAGCTAGAATCTGGAAACAACCTAAATGCCCGGAAGAGAGGACTGGCTAAAGAAACTGTAGTACATCTACACTATGGAGTACTATGCAGCTGTCAGAAAAGAAGAAATTATGAAATTTACCTGCAAATGGATGGACATGGAGACTATATCATACTGAGTGAAATTAGAAGGAAAAGGACAGATATAGAATGACTGCATTCATTAATAGGATATAAATAGATACCAGTGTTTTACTACATGTGGGAAATGGTAATGGCAGATTAAAACTCACCATTGAATATACACAAAGAGACTTAAGTGATAAACTCTAAATATCTGCAGGGCTAGCCACAATGTGTAAAAAGAAGAGGGAGAGAGTTGCAGAGAGAGAGAGAGAGAGAGAAAGAGAGGAAACTGGGGTACCTGCTATTGAGGCAGCCTGGGGGTGGGCCGGAGGGGGTGGGGGTACACTGGTGGTGGAAATGGGGCACTGGTGGAGGGATGGGTGCTGGAATACTGTATTACCAAGAACCAATTATGAACACCTTTGTAATTGTATGTCTCACAGTGTTATAATAAAAAATTTAAAAAAATAATCACTGTATCACTGTCTTCCCGTTTATCATTGATTTGCTCGAGCGGGCACCAGTAACATCTCATATGACCTATCATGCAAGTAGAGCCCAAGGGCACCTGCTTGCTCCAGGAACATAAAGAACCTCAAACCATTCCATCAGGTCATGGGAATGAGGTCTATAATTGTTACTGGTATCTGGCATATCAAATACGACACGGGTAGCTTGCCAGGCTCTGCCGTGCCCGCCCCACCCCCGCCGGCAGTCTTCCCCCCTCGTGCGGGTGTGTGGAGCCGGGAGTCAGCAGCGGGTGGCGGAGCCTGGAACCCGGAGCCGAGCCGACGCCCCCCACGGCCCTCGGAATGTACTGACTGCACCCCCTCTCTCTCTCCTCTCCGTCCCCCTGAAAGAAAAAATAATAATAATAAAATTTGAAAAAAAAATTCACTTGTCTTCCCGTTGTTCATTGATTTGCTCTAGTGAGAACCAGTAACATCTCAATACGACCTATAGCATGCTAGTGTAGCCCAAGGGCATCTGCTCACTCCAGGAACACGAAGAACCTCAAACCATTCCTTCAGGTCATAGGAATGAGGTCTATAATTGTTAATGGTTTTTAGCATATCAAATATGACACAGGTAGCTTGCCAGGCTCTGCCGTGTGAGTGGTATACTCCCAGTAGTAGGCTCTCATCTTGTGCATTTACTGATGAATCAGGAGAGATCGCCTTATCTCTTGGTTGGAGCTCTGACAAGCTCTGGGGTCCAAATGTTAAAAATGGCAGCCCTCATAGTATGGGGGATTCCTCTGGCTTCTTGCAAGGCTCTATTGGATGGAAGGCCAGGGCTAGAACTCTCCTTCCTTCCTAGGCACCTCACGATCAGCTGAGCACAGGGAGAGCCAGTAGCAGCTCTGCTCCATGTATCTGAGTCTCTGGATCAGGCTTACCTGGGCTTGAAATAGTCTTCGCTATAGTCTCCACCAAAGAGAAGTCAACTCAAGCCCTGCTTGTCAGTGTCCCACCCTACAGCAAAGACTATTTCAAGCCCAGGTATGCCTAATCCAGAGACTCAGATTCACAGGGCAGAGCTGCTACGGGCTCTCCCTGTGTTCAGCTGATCATGAGGTGCCTGGGAGGGAAGGTGAGTTCTAGCCCTGACCGCCATCCCAATAAAAGCCTTGCAAGAAGCCAGAGGAACCCCACATCATGAGGGCCGCCATTTTCAACATCCGGTCCCCACAGCTAGACAAAGATCCACCCAAGAGAAAAGCTGTTCTCTCCTTGATTCATCAGTAAATGCACGAGATAAGAGCCTACTACTGAGAGTATACCACCCACACGGCAGAGCCTAGCAAGCTACCCGTGTTGTATTTTATATGCCAAAAACCAGTAACAATTTTTAAAAATATCACACCTAATATATATCATTAAACTAAAGGTTCAGGAAGCCATGATTTAAGTCATTCAGTTTCCTAAATTAAGTCACTTAGTTCTTCTTGAGAGGACTTTGTTTATTTCAATATGAAAGAAATGGAAAGATTACCTCTGGTTTCCTTTTTAAATAAACTCAATATTTTAAATAACTTTTATCATTAAAGTTGCAAGATAGTAAAAACTGTCCCTTTCCCTCTAATTTTCTCTAAGGTTAGCAGGTTTTAAAACCAACCTACTTTTGTCAAAACTGAGATGCTAACCTTGGACAGTAATGTTGAGTAAAATAAGCTTTAGCATTTCACCAAATTTCAATTTTACTCCAAAACTCTTATTTTAAAATATTAAGGCATATAATTTTGCCATTAATTTTTAAATATATGTATTTTACATACTTATTTTGGAGTGGAGAAGGATCTAGTGATGATGGATTCCTACTTTAGAACATATTCAAGGGAAATGTTCTTAAATAAGAACATGCTAATCAGAATTTCTAAGATGAAGACACAGGGACAAAAGATTTGACCAGTAGGACTTAAGAGTATGTCAAATGGTTCATGTATATTTTTAGGTGTTTCCTATCTTTTAGTTCCACCATAAAAAAAAAAACTGAGTCTTAAATATAACAAGGAACCCTTGACCTCAATATATCCAAGCTTATTATAGATATAGTTGGTAATTTATTCTTTTCAACTTAGTGACTTATGTTTTGTATTTTCAAAAATTCTTAGAGAAGACTTCATCTGAATTACAATGGTAAAATCAAAGCAAAATACCTCTTATTAATATTCTCATTGGAGCATTTCAATAATCACCATAATTGACCTTATATTTTACTCATTTTGTGTTTTTCTCCTTGCTAATTTTAGCATGTCATTTCTTGAAGAATTAGGTGTTAGTGATCTGATTTTTCTTTTAATAAAACTAGTTTAGAGTAACATAGTTAATTTGGAAGATTAACCATTTATTGAAGACTTAGGAAAGCCTGTGATAAGCCTTGGATGAGCTAGGAGTAAATTCTGAGCTTTTCCAGGTGTGACCCAAAAACCAATAAAATAATATAAAGGAAGAAATGGGTGAATTCTTCTCAGCATCTATCCCAAGGGTCCAAAAACTACTCAGAGAAAGTAAAATCAAACAATTTTTCTCTCTTGCATTCATTGTTGTGCTGTTCACAATTGCAAAGACTCAAGCATCCCAGGACAGAAAACTGGGTAAAGTAACTGTGGTATATGCACACAATGAAATACGACTTGACCATAAGAAAATATGAAATTTTTTACTATATGGGAGGTTCTAGGGAGTATCGTGCTAAGTGAAGTCAGTCAGCAGACACAAAAAGGTCTCTCTTATTTGTGGGGATATAAATAAACATAGTAAAAGACACAGACATGGGGGCAGAGCTGCTACTGGCTCTCACTGTCCAACCGCTCATGAGGTGCCGGGAGGGATGGCAGGTTTTAGCCCTGGCTTGCCACCCCAGCAGAGCCTCACAACAAGCCAGACGACCCCCCCACTCCATGAGGACCTCCATTTTTCACATCTGGACTTCCCCCTCATCAGAACTCCACCCAGCAGACCAGCCTATCACAGCCTGGCTTGCGCGGCCACTAGTGGCCGCGCAGTTCATCAATAAATGCTGGTCTTTGAGATGACTACAAGAGTATGCTACCCGCACGGCAGAGCCTGGCAAGCTACCCGTGTCGTATTTGATATGCCAGATACCAGTAACAATTATAGACCTCATTCCCATGACCTGATGGAATGGTTTGAGGCTCTTTTATGTTCCTGGAGCAAGCAGGTGCCCTTGGGCTCTACTTGCATGAGACAGAACATATGGAGATGTTACTGGTGCCCGCTCAAGCAAATCGAAGATGAACGGGAAGACAGTGACAGTGACAGTAAAAGAATAACAAATGACCAACATCAACAGAACCTGAGAACTAAGCCTACCAATGATGAAAGCAGGAGCAGGTGGTAGGTAGGAGGGAAAGTAATGGTGGAGGGAAGTAGACACTCTGGAGGAGGGTATGGAGTGGAAACCTTGTATGCATGAAATCTTAGCATTAGTAATATTGTAAATTATAATCTTCAGATAAAAACAGTAAAAATATATAAAACAAGAGTCAATCAAACACTAACCATCAATTTTAATTGGGGGAAGTGAGCTATTGTACTAACAAAGCTACAAATACTAGAACTCATTTTCCATCTTGGACCTATTATAATTTTCATGTTACAGGTGAGGGAACTGAGAATTTTTTATAGAACTTGATCAAATCATAGTCATATCAAATAGTGAAATTAGAAGTTAATCTTCGTAATCTTTCAATGACATCAGATCCTTCTCAAAAGTTCCCACTCTAGTAGTAATAGACAAACATAATAGACTCGAGACAAATAGAGACACACCATGATTTGTCAAGGAAACAGAACGTGTATTATGTGAACTGTACAGAACAGTGTAATATCAATGTATATTTAATTGTTAGTAATACCACAAACTGAAATTATTCATTTTCCCAATGTTCTAAATTGAGAACAACAATTGCAGTTAATTAATATTCCTATATCTTCTAACTCCTTGGGTGGGGATATCAAGTGTATATACTAATTGCAATAGAGAAGGATGAAAGGGATATAGGTTACAAGAGAGGTATTTTGTCAGATCAAAATCGCAACATCTAATTTTTGGACTGGCTTAAAAGCAAGAAAAGCTTCTGGGGAAAATCCTTTTCAAAGTTTTCTTTTCAAAAACATTACAATTTCTAGAGACAAATTCCACTCTCCCTTTTCCTATCCACCCATTTTTTCCTCAAGAAAATATTTTTTAAATAAATACATCTGGACAGTTTACAAAGTCCATAGAGGCTGAAAAACTAGCTATAACAAGAACTGTATTTGACACATTTTTCTTCAGGCTAAGTTACTTCATTCACTGTTTTAATGTTTAAATAAACTGCTGCCCAAATCAATAATCTACAGAATCATTCACTCGGGGAAAGGTCTTCAATCCTTCTGCCCCACTGAAGGCTGATTCATATGGTGAATGAATGCATTTTATTATAGTTCACAGTCTGCTTCCAGGACTCCAGATAGAGTAGTGCATGTATTTCAGTAGAAAATCAAGTCAAAGTCTTCATATGGTGCACCGACAGATCTATTGTCTTGGGTCTGAGATTGTGAGGATACAGGCCCACAGACATGCCCTCTGTTCCTTGTCACCCAAGGGGAAGCCAGAAAGTGAATAAATAAGCAGAGTTTAAAACTATTGAACTGACTCGATTTTAAGATTAATGGTGCTACTCGTACAACTAAAGCATGTTTCTTTTTTTATTTTTTATTATACCACCTCGAGATATACAATTACAAAGATGTTCATGCTTGGGTTTCAGTCATACAGTGTTCCAGGACCCATCCCTCCACCAGCATCCATTTCCTACCACCAAAATTCCCTGATTCCCTCCTCCCTCCCTGTCCTGCCTCTATGGCAAGTTCTTTATCTCTTTTCTCTCATTCTCTCTCTCTCTCTCTCTCTCTCTCCTGTGCACACACATGCACACGCTCTCACTCTCTGTCTCTCTTCCTTCTTTCTCTTACACATTGTGGCAATATATACATTTAGAGGTTATTATGTATATCCCTTTGCCTATATTCAATGCTCAGTACTAGGTTGCTATTATCATTTCCAATAATTGTTAGCATATTGTTCCCTTCTCTGTCTTACCTAACCTCTGACTCCCACACACTTGTGGTAGACCCACTGGCAAGACCTCCTGATCCATGTTTTACCTGATCTTGGATATTGGTATCATACAATTTTTTTATATTCAGCAAATAAATGAGTCATTCTGTATTTGTCATTTTCCCTCTGGTAATTTCACTCAGCATGATTCTCTTCATGTCCATCCATTATAGGCAAATTTCATAGCTTTGCTTTTCCTAACAGCTGCATAGTTCCATTGTGTAGATGTACCAAAGATTCTTTATCCACTTGTCTGTTCTTGAGGACTCTGGTTGTTTCCAGATTCTGGCTATTGTGAATAGTGCTGCTATGAACATAAAAGTGCAGATGGTGTTTCTCGTTTTTGGCTTCCCAGAGTATATTCCCAGGAATGGTATGGCTGGGTCAAAGGGGAGCCCATTTCCTAGTTTTTTTAGGTATGTCAATATTGTTTTCCAAAAAGCTGTACCAGTCGACATTCCCACCAACAAAGGATTAGAGTCCCTTTCTCCTCGCATTCATGCCAGAACTTGTTGTCCTTGGTCTTTTGGATATGTGTCAGGCTCTGTGGTGTGAGATGATATCTCATTGTAGTTTTGATTTGCATCTCTCTGATGATTAGTGATAATGAGCATTTTATATGCCTTTTGGTCAAGGCATGTTTCTAACCCTCTTAATACAGTTTTCTTCACTATCAGATATAAAGAATACTTGTATCGCTTGTCTTCCCATTGTTATCGATTTGCTCGAGTGGGCAAAGAATACTAGAACACTTATTAATTTGGGTGGCTGTTATTGGTTGGGATACAAATGTTAGCTATAATTAGTCATCAACGATGTATAGGGGGACGTTTTCTATAACTTCTTCCTTGAAAACAGTGGTTTACACAGCTCATTCCAGCTAACCCAAGGGAGAACTATATGGCTTTCTCTTGAAACAGCCAGGTTGTTGCTGCCTTCTTGCCTCGATGTAGAGCAGAACATGATTCTCATTGTAGATCCTAGCCACCCCAAAATTCAAAACTGGACCCCATGGGGATAAAAAATTTGTAATTTTCTGGCTCAGAATTATTATGGTGAGACGATGATCTCATGAAGCTTACATTGTAGTGGGGGAAAATAATTCATTAAAAAAGTAAACAGAGGCCAGAGGTATAAAATACCAAGTAAGGCAACTTCCTTGTGCATGGCTAATCCAGGTTTGATTCTCAGAACCAGATTCTCAATATGGTCAGTTGCGCCCGACCAGGACTGATCCCTGACCACGGAGTCAAGAGTAAACCCTGAGCATTGCCATGTGCCCCCCCACCCCAAAAAAAACAAATTAAGAAGCAAACAAATAGAATATATATGATGTGGAGCAGTGTCGGGAAAGGGCCTCAAGTCAGTCCCTTATATACACCAAAGTAATCTAACCAGGAGGGTCATGTCAACAAAGAACTCTAAACAGAGTGTAGTGCCACACCCTATTACAGGTATAAACAAAGGTTATGCCAAGGTCTAATCCTTTCTACCAAGATTATCTCTTATGTAAAACACTGGAGAGAGGGGCTGGTATAAAGTAATACATCTTAACTTCATGAGCTTCATGTAATCTAGATGGTACCCACAAGGTCCTTCTTATTATTATCTGCACCAGGGTGATTCTGAGTATCTTGTTCTCGTGTACTGAAAGGGTCACACTCGTCTGCTTAGAGCAAATTAGTATGATCCTTCCTATAGTCTTCCTATAGTCTCAGCGTAGCCAGGGTGGTAGTCTCCTGGTAAATTCTAACTGTCCCACTCTGGGTGCAGTGGGTATAAAGAGGAGCTGTGCCCAATCTAGAAAACATAGAAGTCTTAGTAGATGTATAAGTCAGAAGTTATTCAATCAAGGTGACTTCTGTAACTGCCACACCCTCTAGCAGTGTTTACATAGAAGAGAGGTCTCATTAGAATGAGCCTTGACTTAAATAAGATTAAGCTGGGAGTGGGCAAAACAACAAAACTCCCAGAATAGCTAAACCTGTCCTCCATCAGAGCAGTGATGCTTTATACAGGGACCATGGATTACCTCTCTTGATACTTATGTCAGGAACTGATGGAAGTGAGGGAACAATTCTGAGAAAGGGAGAAACAAGGTCAATGGCCCCGTGAATGTGAGTGGAGTGTTAGAAGTTAGATTAGAGAGAACAAGGTGAGAGGGTAGGTGGTGGTAAATGGGTCAAAGATAGTTGAGACCTAGCTTTATATGGTCTTGTAGGCCATGACAAAAAAGACTTTGGATATACAAGAGAAATTGGGGCAAGAAGGTTCTAAGCACACAGTGGATATCTGAATCATGTTTCAGTATGTTATTATGTGTGCTGATGGAGGAAAGATCAGTAGGACTACTAGGGATAAATTACAAAAAAAAAGACAGAGGGAAAAAGTGGCTGCAGTGATAATGATAGTGGCTGGGGCTCATAAAAGGGGAAGAATGCAGCTAGATTCACAGTATCTCTCAAAGCAAAGGAATTGGTTACCAAGAGCATGGGTGTATATAAAGTGGGCTGTGAGGCAAACAAAAAAATAATTTTATAACATTTTGCAAAATGGATCTGGCTACATAAGGAGTGTTTTTTAGCCATCTTACTTCCACAACCCCAAATAGTAATCTTTCTAAAACCATCCCAACTGCACCAAACACTCCACATACACAGACACACAAATAAATAGTAGTTTTATATCATTTCTCCAGAGATTATAGACTGAATGCAGAATACCTAAACTATAGCACATCCTGAACTCTTGGATGTGTTCTTCAGCCAAAAAAACTACTGATTGAAGCAACACTTGTTCAGTCTACACTATGTCTGGCACTGTCCCTGGTACTGAAAGTATGCTGATTAAGATCTCTCACAGATAACTCAAACTTGTATATTAACAAATTTCCCCCTTGTTTCCTTCCATAGCCCTTGATGGAAGGATTTTTTTTTATATATATATATATATATATATATATATATATAACCTTGAGGAAGAGGTTTGTGAGTTGTCACTCTTCATTGACTGGAATTCAAGTACTGATATTTTTGAAGGTACAGAATCTGCAAAGCCACTTTCTATATCTGTAGCCATGAAAGCCTCTTTGCAATAGTGAAAAGTGGAATCAAGCCAGGAAATTTAGACTTTACACAACCTTGTCATCTCTAGAGAAGAATCTTTTTTTATTTATTTTCTTGCTTTTAAATAAGTACAGAATAGAATTCTTGAAAAGAAAATTAAAAACTAGGATTCAGATATTGGTCTTCTTTTTTAAGTATAAATATCAATGTGGAGCTAAAGTGCATTAAAAGTCTTCATCATAGAATATGATATTGAACATTAAAAAATCAGGCACCAGGGATTCCTGGAAAAGCAGCAATTTGAGGCTATGTCTCTGACTCACTTCCATTATCATCTTTGAAATTACAATTATAATATAAAAATTAATAAGACATTCTATCAGATTTTAAAATGGGGAAAGAAGATATGAGAAACTTTGCAGATTTTGGTAGAGTCCATGGATGTATGGAGAGTTAACTTTCTATGTTAAGAACTGCCTTTGTATGCAAATGGTATGGGAGTGCACATATCCATGCTGGTGTGTGTGTGTGTGTGTGTGTGTGTGTGTGTGTGTGCATTACTTATGCCTGCGTTCTCAATAGATCAGTTTGGACAGAGTATTTTCTGTCAACCTTAAAATATTTGCTATCTCTTCTTTACACCACAGGCTAAATTTGTTTTTGTTTAGTTTTGGATGGGGGATTTGGGCTACACCTGACAATGCTCAGGCATTACTTTTGACTCTGCACTCAGAGATTATTTCTGGCACTGCTCAGAGTACCAGATGGTGTGCCAGAAATTGAACCTGGGTAGGCCTCATGCAAGATAAGAGTCCAACCCATTGTACTCTCCAGCCCCAGAACTGCGTATTTTAATCAATCCCATCACCTCATCTGTGTACACAGCTCACCTACTGAATCAGATGTGGACCACCTATAGCAAGGAGGATGAATGTTGAAGCCCATGTGGAGGCACCATCAGAAGTCTGAAACTCCTGACCAGTCACATGCCTTTGCAAGTCTATAGCTTCCCAGGGTTTTCCTGAAGAGGTGGGCCCCAGCTGTGTGGCTGCTCATCTGCCCTGGGTATTGTGATGCTCACTAAGCAAAAAGATGGAGTCGTAGTCAGATAGTCTGCCTGCCATAAATAATCATTAATTTTTCAACTGAGAGTCACAGCCTCCTGACACATGCCTCTATATTTGGCGTCTGCCCTATACCCCCCCAGGCTGCTGCAAGCATGCTCTGGCAAAAGAAAAATAAACTTCTCCCCTTGGCTAGAAGGTTTGAAGTAGAACACACAGAAGATCTGACAAGACCCACCTTAGTCCTCAGTGTGATAAAAGCATAAAACTTCTTTGGCAATGACAAGTACATGAAGAGAAAAGTATTGCTGGAAACAAACTTCCTGCAATTCACCCAATAAAGAACAATACGGAGAAAACTGATCTCTTCCTATGAAAAATATTACCAAAAAACTTAGAGATGTTGCCACATTATCAATATATTCCAAAAGGCTCTTGCCGTTACAGAACTCTAACAGACACAAAGAGAGGAGAAAATACCTCAATGAATGAAAGATGGCACTGTCCAATACAAAAGCTGACTAAAGCATCAGCATTAGCACTTCACAGGTAACTTTGGCTTTCCAGAAGACAATTGGTGAACTTTCCATATTCAAAAGGATTATGATGTTGACAACCTCAAGAGGCATCCTGGAGTAGAGGGGTATCTCTTTAGGGTTAGTCTCAAAAAGTAAATTTATATCAATACACTTAGAGTTTTAGAGATTTTGGCCTTAAAAGACATGATAGTACCTTTCCCAGTTTCTTAACAACTTTGCTTCATCTATTTTCCACACCCATCACAAATTGTAACACTTGGAAGGACCAAAAGAGTGATGGGTATCTGAACATTTATTTAGGAGGGAATATTCAATTTGGTCTTTTTATAATTTTCCTTTTTATGCATAGCTATATATACTTAGCAGATAACAGTTCAAAAGACTTGTAAATCTGAGTGCTACTGATCTCTTAATAACAAGACTTTGGATTATACCTTATCATAAATTACACACCTTAGAGAGGGTAACCATGGGTAAGGTAATTCTGATATAACATGAGTGGGAAGGTTAAGTAAACTATTAAAGAGCTTAATTATTTAGTCAGGTCCAAGTAAACCCTCATCTACCAGTTCTTAACGTATGTTCTCCAAACAATATCTGAATTGCTTTGGAGCCTGCTAGAAATGCAAATTATTGGGACTATAAAGATAGTTAGGCACTTGTCATGCATGTGGCCAGTTCGGGTTTTCCCCTCACTACAGTCCCTTGGAGGTCTTTCAGGAGGGTTTTATGAAGATAGAATCATGACTAAGCTCTGAGCACAGCTAGATGTGACCCCAAAACCAAACAAACAACAAAATAAACACGTTAGAAGCTTTCTGCAAATCCACTAAATCAGAACTTTGAGGACGGCACCAAAGTTCACTTTAAAGAAGCTCGTTTAGGTACCAGGGAACAGTAGGTGACTCTGTGGTAGAGAGAAGAGAGAAGGAAGGGAAGGGAAGGGAAGGAAGGAAGGGAAGGGAAGGGAAGGGAAGGGAAGGGAAGGGAAGGGAAGGGAAGGGAAGGGAAGGGAAGGGAAGGGAAGGGAAGGGAAGGGAAGGAAGGAAAGGGAAGGAAGGGAAGGGAAGGGAAGGGAAGGGAAGGAAGGGAAGGGAAGGAAGGGAAGGAAGGAAGGGAAGGGAAGGGAAGGGAAGGGAAGGAAGGAAGGGAAGGGAAGGGGAAGGAAGGGAAGGAAGGGAAGGGAAGGAGGAGGGAAGGGGAGGGAGGGGAGGAGGGAAGGAAGGAAGGAGGAGGGAAGGGAGAGGGAAGGGAGGAGGAGAGGAAGGGAAGGGAAGGGAAGGAAGGGGAGGAGGAGGGAGGAGGAGAGGGAGGAGGGAGGAGGGAAGGGAAGGGAAGGGAAGGGAAGGGAGGAGGAGAGGAAGGGAGGAGGGAAGGGAAGGGAAGGGAGGAGGGGAAGGAGGAGGGAAGGGAAGGAAGGAGAGGGAAGGGAAGGGAAGGAAGGGAAGGGAAGGGAAGGGAAGGAAGGAAGGGAAGGGAAGGGAAGGGAAGGGAAGGGAAGGAAGGGAAGGGAAGGGAAGGGAAGGGAAGGGAAGGGAAGGGAAGGAGAACAAGGGGCAAGGAAATATAGAGAGAGAGAGAGAGAGAAAGAAAGAAAGAAAGAAAGAAAGAAAGAAAGAAAGAAAGAAAGAAAGAAAGAAAGAAAGAAAGAAAGAAAGAAAGAAAGAAAGAAAGAAAGAAAGAAAGAAAGAAAGAAAGAAAGAAAGAAAGAAAGAAAGAAAGAAAGAAAAGAAAGAAAGAAAGAAAGAAAGAAGAAAGAAAGAAAGAAAGAAAGAAAGAAAGAAAGAAAGAAAGAAAGAAAGAAAGAAAGAAAGAAAGAGAAAAGAAAAAAGGAAGGAAGGATGGAAGAATTGAAGGAAGAAGGAATTGAAGGAACAATGATGAAGTGATGGAAGAAGGAAATGAAGGAGGGAAGGAAAGAAAGCTGAAAGAATCAGAAAGAATGGAAGAAAAGTAGAAAAACAGAAAAAGAAAGGAAAGAAACAAAAAGGTTAGAAAGGAAAGACAGAAAAAGGGGAAATAAACTGATTCTGACGCATACTAAAGTTTGAGTATTATCCAAACGAAATAGGCTGATAAAAGGCCTGAGGGTAAAAATTCTCAATCTTGATTGCATTTTACTATGAGCTGAGGAGTGACTAAATATTTTCTGATTTTCTTTTAAACCCCAGAAGAAAGAAATCTGAATCTTTGAGAATGGATTCAGATTATTGTGACACTCAGCGAAATTTCAGAACTATTGTTCCTAAACAAAATTTATTTTTGAATGTCAATTATAGAACTATGTGGGTTAGGTAAGACAGAGAAGGGAATAGTGTGCTAAAAATCGTTGAAAATGACAGTACCAGCCAAAAACTGAGCATTGAATATAGGCAAAAAGATACACATGATCACTTAATCACTTGATCACTTGACATCCTGTTATTCATAGATTTGCTCTAGCAGGCGCCAGTAACATTTCCATTTGACCCTATCACTTGCCAGTGTAGCCCCAAGAGCCTCAAACCTTCCGCTCAGGGTCTTGACGAAGAAGTCTGACCATCTTGTAGGTGGGCGGCCACATGATCTTTTGACATCCCGTGGGATCCAGTCGGTAATGGCTCTAGTCCAGCGGTCGTCTCCAAATCGCATTACATGTCCAGCCCATCTGATTTTCTTTTTTTTTTAAGACCACCGTGGATAATAAAGATATAAATTAAAAGTTCATGTTTGGTTTTGGTCATACAGTGTTTCCCCCCCCCCCCCCCCCCAGTGCCCCCTCCCATACAAATAAAAATAAATTATTAGTTCCCCCCCCCCTCCCCCCCCCCCCCCCCTCCCCCTCCTACAAATAAAAAGATATACAATAAAAAGTTTTTTTTTTAACAGTTCAGCCCCCCCCCCCCCTCCCCCCCCCCACCCCCCTCCCTCCCCCCCCCCCCCCCCCCCCCCCCCCCCTCTCCATGCTTCTTTATTTTTTCTTTCTCTCTCTTTCTCTTCCTCCTCCCCAGACTATGGATTACAGAACGATGCCTTGGCAAATGAGACAGTGTCCCCTGACTCTGGAACAGCTACGGAGGTCGGAGCTCCAGATTCCTTCTTTCACTTGAGTGAGGCGTGATATTCCAAGCATAGCTCTTTAGATTCCTCTTTAGGAGACCTGAATAGCATTCTCATCCTGCTTTCGTAGGGCCCAGGTCTCTGATACATATGTTAATGCAGGGAGAAAGGTGGATTTGAAGAGATGTGCCAGGAGCCGGAGGGTCTTTGTCTTTTTTTAGCTATTTCTTTGATGCTTTTGAAGGCGTTCCATGCCGCCTCTCTTCCTCCTGTGAAGCTCAGGTTTTAGGTCGTTCATCAAAGGCAAATAGATACACATGATAACCTCTAAATGTATGTATTGCAATCCACAATGTGTAAGAGAAGGGAGAGAGAGAGAGAGAGAGAGAGAGAGAGAGAGAGAGAGAGAGAGAGAAGAGATAAAGAACCTGCCATAGAGGCAGGCTAGGGGAAGGGAGAGGAATTGGGGACATTGGTGGTGGGAAATGGGCACTAGTGGAGGGATGGGGGGGGGCTGGAACACTGTATGACCAAAAACCAAAACACATGAATATCTTTGTAATCGTATATATCATGGTGGTATAATAAAAATTTTTTAAAGAAAGAAGAGACAGCAGTGGGCCTTGGATATGGGTCACTGGTAGAACACGTGTTTTGTGGTATAATAAAATAACAATTAAAATGTATTGAATCGTGCCATTAGAACACATAATAAAATATTTTATTTTTGTATATTCTTATACATACATTCTTATTATAAAACTATTCTACAACCAGATTCTATACAAACTACTGACTTTGAATAAGATAACCAGATTTTTTTTTTTTTTTTTGCTTTTTGGGTCACACCCAGCAACGCTCAGGGGGTTACCTCCTGGCTCTGCACTCAGGAATTATTCCTGACGGTGCTCGGGGACCATATGGGATGCCGGGGATTGAACCTGAGCCGGCATGGGCCGGCCGCATGCAAGGCAAACGCCCTACCCGCTGGGCTATCGCTCTGGCCCCATAACCAGAATTTTGATGGGGATTATGCTAACTCTATATATTAATCAGGATAGGACGGTCATTTTGGCAATATCAATTCTTTTCCCCCCCTGTTTTGGTCAATATATATTCTTTAAATCCATGAACATGGAATGTTTTTCCATTTCCTGATTGTCTCCTCTATTTGTTAATTAAGCTGCTTATAGTTTTCATGACATAGCTCTCACAATGTTTGACAAGTTGATACCTAGGCACTTGATGTTTTGGAAACAGTGTAGGGTGGAACATTTTTTAAAAAATCTCTTCCTCTTCTACTTCATTATGTACAGAAATGTGACAGATTTTTGTGTATTGACTTTTTAACCTGCTACTCTGCTGTACTGGCTTATTGTGAGCTTTATAATGGTCTCTTGGGTGTTCTCTGTATATTATTATGTTATCGCAAATAGCGATAGCTTGACATCTTTTCCCATTTGAATCCCTTCCTTTAATTTTCTTGCCTGATCACTGTTGTTAGGACTTCTAAAATTGTGTTGTACAAAAGTAGAGACCATGTAAATCTTTGCCTGTTTCCTGGTCAGAGATAAAATACTTTCAGCATTTCACCAGAGAGAGGTATTGGCTATGAGTGGTTATGAGCTTGTTATTAATGACCATGGTTATCTTGTGAAAGGCCCTCCTTTCTCTGCTCTGAAAGGGTTTTTTTGTTTTGTTTTTGGACCTCTTGTGGCTGAATTCAGGTTTTACTCCAGGTTTTGGTCTCACCCCTGGCAAACTTGGGGCACCATAAAGGGTGCCAAGGAACTAATATGGCTGGACACATGCAAAGCAAGCACCCTACATACGGTACTTCATTCCAGTCCCAAAGTTTGTTTGTTCTATCATGAAATGATGTTTGGTTTTGTCAAAAGCTTTCTGTGTATCATTGATATAAAGTGGTACGCAGAGTAACATGGCAAGTTACCAATGTGGGGCAAACCCTTGGTCTTACATTATAGTAATAAAAATGTCAAGAAATGAGAGACATGAATGGGGGAAGTAGGAAGAGGCAAATGTGAGATGATAGTGGTGTCAGAGGCCTTGGGCACATCAGTCACACAGAGGTGTGGTGTATGTATGTGTATAAAACATAAAGTCATGAAACCACAATGACTAATCTTAAGAATGCAGCTATTAAGGCAGCGGACTGGAGGAGGGCTGTGGTGAGAAAACCTAGGGACATTGGTGGAACAAAGGTGACATCGCTGGTGGGATGGGTCTTGGAGACTGTATGTCTGAAAGTCTGGTACAGACAAAATTTAAATCCCAGTGCCTAACTAAATATTTTTAATAAATAAGGTAACAATGGGAATAAAACAAATGGAATCATTTAGAAATACCGAAAACTGTAAACTTAATTAAAGGGCAAGTAGATAAAGGAAATTTCAGATAGACTTTGTTTTCAAAGTTTTCTTCAAATGTACTGTATAATAGAATCTCTGAGAAGCTTCCAAGTTATGTTCCCTTGTTATGTCCAAACATACTAATTTAATTGATTTAAAATGACCCTCAAAAACACTTTTATTTTGGGGTCTCTCTCTCTGAAATTTATAGAGTGTATAGAGGAACAGGCCTGAAAACAATGAAAGAAAAACAGAAACATGAAAAACAAATCCAGGAAACCCAGCACATTTGTGCACCTCCGAATTGTTCTGCACATTTGACACCTAGGGAGTTTTAACCACTCCAGATGCCTGAGAATGTGATTTAATTAGACTGAGCATTATCAGAGCTTCAGAAGTTTTAAAAGATCCCCAGGTGAATTTAATATAAAAACAAGTTAAAGAACAAGTACAATATATATGGGATATTCCAGAAGAATATTACCAAACTCCCAGGAGAACTCAAATAAGGAAAAAACACGTAGAAGAAAACACTCTGAACTAATGAAAACATATGTGCCTCTACTTCAAACAGGCTTCTTGGTGTTTAGTTAAACAAAACCAACTGTGACACAGCCTTATACACTGTTGGATTTCAATATTGAAAAATAAAATAAAATAGAAGAATAAAGGCAGTGTTAATATGCAGACCCAAAAGGAAAAGATCAGTCTTTACTGTTCTAACTATAGCTAGTAGTTTATATATAGCAGCCTGAACACGGTAACCAGCCAAACACTCATTCATCTGCAAAAGCGACCAGTGATGTTCTTCTCATGTACTGACTCAGAAAACAATTAGAAAGAGAAGAATAAAACAAAATGTAAAGACTAATGAATTGTAGGACAAAAAATAATGTAATTTTTAAATATAAAATATAGTTGTGCAAACACTATAAGTCAATGGGTTCTTCAAACTTACTGTGTAATAGAATCTCTGAGAAGCTTCCAAGTAAACTGTTCCCTTGTTATGCTCAAACATACTAATTTAATTGATTTAAAATGAGCCCTCCGAAGTATTTATAAGTAGCTCCCCAGCTGACTTGAATATGCAGCTATGGTTGAAAATTGTACTAAAACAGTTAATTAAATTATTATCTCTAATAATAATCATGGAAAGATGTATAATGAAAACAATGATTTAATAACAATCTGAGTCTAAACTTCCAGATTGTATTTGTTCCCTTCCTTGATTTAAAAAACAATTGTAGGTCTGACTTTTTTTTCCCTGTCTGAAGAGTTTTTCCTGCAGGAGATCCTCAGAAGCCCAGAAGCCACAACTGTGGATGAACGTACACACATCTCTCTGAGATGTCAGGAAACTGTCCCCTTAGTCATTATGAGTTTTTGAGACAGCCTGGATGGGGAAGTAAGTGAGGAAGGAGGAAGGACCTGGAACTTAGGAGAAGGCCAGAAATCTCTGAGGTCCTCTATATTTTATTTGAATTCTCTGGATCATGATGGAAAAGTAACTGGCCTGAGCAATACCTGAACTCTGTTACAGGCATAGCACAACATATAAGCAGGGTGGCAGAAGTGAACAGATAGTGAAAAAGAACTTGCATCTTAAACAGGGAATGGTTAGAGATATTTGGAGAAAAATACACATAGATCAAGAAAATCAGGAGAGGGCCGGAGCGATAGTCCAGCAGGTAGGGCGTTTGCCTTGCCCGCGGCTGGACCATGCCAGCCCGGGTTTGGTCCCTGGCAACCCATATGGTCTTCTGAGCACGCCAGGAGTAATTTCTGAGTGCAGAGCCAGGAGAAACCCCTGAGCATTGCCGGGTGTCACCCCAAAAAGAAAAAAAAAAAGAAAATCAGGAGAAAAGAGAACATGCACACATACTTTCTTTTCATTTTCAATTTTAATTTCAAGAAAACATTTGTGGACATGAAATTTACCTAGCAAGTATAACCAAGAAGACGTATTAATGAGGATTTTCCCACTTACTCTAACTGATGTTCTGTGTCTGATCATTCCCTTGTTGGGGAGGGTCTTCCTTGTCCATCATAAGAAAGTAACCAGTTCTATCTCTCCTCTCTAGTTAGAATACCAAAGTCTACACTCCATCAGCAGTCACAAGTGTTGGGAAAAGCTCATCACCTTGCACATGACTGACCCTGGTTTGATTTCCTAGCACTGCATAGAGTCTCCTTAACATGGTCATGTGTGACTATTAAACCTAGTGACAGGAGTGATTCCTGAGCACACAACCAGGAGTAAGTAAAGCAAAGCATGAGTATGATCCACCAAAATAGTAATTTTATATTATCTATTTGTATAAATATAAACATGTGTTTTAAGCATTTCATTCTTGATATGTTAGAGATAAAAATCAACTTAATTATATTGTGAAATAGCATAAAGGCAAACTTTGAAAAGAAGAAAATAGACATTTTAGTGTCTAAATCAGCTTCTCTTAACTATATACCCTCTGTGGGTCTCTAAGATATTCTCAGGGAGCACAGGTGAAAAATCACATAAATGGTGGTCATGCAGTGATGCTAAAGAAGCCAACTGATATGGCAAATGAGGGTCACAGGGAGGAAACTAGGGGACCATGTCAACAAAAGGCTGGGCAACACTCATCTAAATCACAATCCAAAAGAAGTCTGTCAAATAGCACAGATTCTTAAAAAGCCAATTCCAGAAGTCATGAGGATAGGAGAATCAAGTTTTTCTTCCACACTAAACACAGAGGTCTTTGGCTGGTTGGGCATTTCCTTCCAGTCAGGAGTCTGTTTTGGGAATGGGAATAAGTCCTTGGTTTAGGCAAAAGAGGGCCCTCAAGAGGAGACATTGCATGGTGCAGCTAGCTAATGGGTACTGCCATGGTTAGGAGTGCTCCTAGCCACAGAGATAGAATTTGGGGAAAAAGAAGGATATTCCTGCCTACCCTGACCCTGAGAGAACAGATGCAGAGCTGAGATAGATAGATGATAGATGATAGATGATAGATAGATAGATAGATAGATACATAGATAGATAGATAGATAGATAGACAGATAGATAGATGATAGAGAGATAGAGAGATAGAGAGATAGAGAGAGAGATAGAGATAGAGAGAGCTATTAGCTGCCCAGACCACTGAATGAGGGAGGCCTGCAGTGGAGCTACTGAGACAGGGCACGAAGGGAAGAGAATATGTGTAAGGATCCAATAAAGAATGCTGGATTTCTCTCCCATGACTGGTCTTTTCCTTGGCTACCTTCAGTTCTGGACCACAGAGACTAGAAACAACCAGGTGCTCCACAGGCAGAAAAGAGAGGCCAGATCCCACAAGGTTGTCAATAAAGTTCTTGCGGCCTGGGTGTCAATTGGTGTTGTATCAGCAGGATTTGGTGGGATAAATCCACGGTACCAGATGGAAGCTAAAAAGCAAGAATGATAGAGGATTAATAGTACCACTGAGAATAAACAAAACTAGGAGAAAATATTCTGATCCTGTTAGAAGACACAGGAATGAAGATTGAGAACAGAGAACAGAGACAGAGAAGTTAGACAGAAGACAGAGAAAAGAGAAACCCAACTGCTGAAATTAAAAACCAAGTTAGAGGGCCGGAGCGATAGCCCAGCGGGTAGGGCATCTGCCTTAGCCAGCGCGGCCCATGCGGGCCCGGGTTCGATTCCGGCATCCCATAAGGTCCCCGAACACCACCAGGAGTAATTCCTGAGTGCAGAGCCAGGAGTAACCCCTGAGCATTTTCGATGTGACCCTAAAAGCAAAAAAAAAAAAAAACCAAGTTAGAATTAAACAGTACACAAGATAGGGTAGAAGCAAATCCAAACAAAGCAGCAGCATTAGTGTTGGAAAAAAGTAGAAATTCCACCTTTAAGGACCAGAAATATTTATTCTATACTTAAAAATGTTGAAAAATCACAAACTGTATGACTGAAACCCAATCATGAAAAGCTTTTGGAGTTTCTTTTGTTGTTTGTTTGTTTGTTTGGCTTTGGGATCATATCTGGTGATGCTCAAGGGTTGCTCCTGGCTCTGCACTCAGGAATTACTCCCGGTGGTGTTTGGGGGGACCATATGGGATGCCGAGGATGGAACCTGGGTGTGCTGTTTGCAGGGCAAACACCCTACCCATTGTGCTATTGCTCTGGCCCTCATGAGCAGCTTTGTAATGGTCCATTGCATGCTGATTCAATAAAATTAAATTAAAAAGAAAAAGTCAAACTCAGAGGACAAAAAAAATAACAACTGTGTCCTTATTCATTTCTGTCATTGCTCACTTAAGCTTCTTATTAATGCTACATTCTCTGCCAACACATCACCTTGAAGCAGGGGTTGTTTATTGACTAAAATGTGCTTGTGTGACCCATACACCCTGATCATATACCTGATAGGGTTAGGCTATTCTGTAGAACGAGAACTCTCAAGTCTCCCACTTCTCCCTACTGTGATATTTTTATCTTCCCCTCCCTTTTACACCAGTTGCCTAAATTATGCTTCAAAATTGGTGGTAAGCTTATGGGACATGAAGACAATGAGGATCTCCCACATTAAGCAGTTTATATCAAGAAACTAGTTATTAATCTGAAATGCTATAAGATCCATATTCAGCCAAACCATAAGATAGTGTTGCTATGAGAACAGTCATGTCAGCTGGGATTAGTTTGACAGCTCTTCCCAGGCTCATGCCTTTCAGAGAGAATATTGCCTTGAAGTGTTTCAGGCAAAGCTGGGAGCTCATAGATTAACTTTGAGGATGCTCATTTCCATTTTTCTCTCCCTGTGTCTGGTTCATAGTAGTCACTTAGGAAAAGGATGTTGATGAATTAAAATCAAGGCTCCTGATTTGGGTATCTAGGATAAAGACTGTAAAATGTCATTCCTGTGCTCTGGTTCTCAATCACTTAAAGAAGGTCCTTAAAAATATACACTTGGACAAGGAGATAGTTCATAAAAGTCATAACTATGTCATTCAAATTGTCACACCCAGTTGGGGTTTTATTTTGAGGGGAAAAACACTTGTCATTGTCAGTAATAATGTTGTGTACAGCAAAATTTATGTTGCCTCTCTTTCCCAAGTAGGTAATGCAAAAGGAAACAACTATAATAAAGTTTTATTTAATATTCTAGGATCTTCAGATCTTTACTGATCAAGTTTCAATTTAAAGCTTGAGTAAGATCAATAAGGACTTCATTCAATTATCTCTTCTGCTAAAAACAAAGCCAAAAAAGATTAGAACATCCTATGAATGCAATAAGTTGACAAGGAAACGGTAATTTTTAAAAACTA